>JBAIAC010000680.1:0-77076 GCA_037349315.1 Chelydra serpentina
ATGAAAGCGGCAAGCATGCAGTAGTTGTGCCCTGGTCTCCCTTCTTACCCGCAGCAGTGAGATGTCAGTCAGCAGGTTAGCCGTCTGTGAAAAAGTGTGTGATAATTTTAGAATGAGTTGCCAGCAAATCTGCCCTGCAAGTCGTGACCATTTTGTCCATATGCACAACTGCCTTCCCCCCACTCCCGACACTCACCATGATTGAGATGCTCGCAGAGCTGTGTGCCTGCCTAGAGAAAGTGATAGCTACTAGTTGCAAAAGGCCCTGGCTACTGAAATGTTTCAATCCTTTGCTGGAATGTAACAATCCCTCTTCTGTGAATTGTCCACAGCAGCCGAGTCCTTGAGGAACACACCACGCACCCCTGCCGAACGGCTTTGGCAGATAAGGAAGAAGCCGAGACACAGCAAAGAAGACATGTTCTGGGAGGTGCTGCAGCGCGATAAGAGACAGGCCAGGGACAGTAAAGAGAATGCAGTATTTGCTAGGCAAGCGACAGAGCGGATGATAAAAGTAATGGAGGATGAGACGGAGATGCTCAAGTCTTTGATACAGCTGCAGACTGAGCAGATCCGTGGTCCACCTTCACTGCAGCACATGCACGATTCTTTGCCAACCCCACCCCCCTCTATGCCCACACATTCCTTTTCACTTCACAGCACTCCTGAGTTTCCCCATCACTCCACCTCCTGTCATAGCTTGGACAGTGATAGCTGGAGCTATGCACAGTTGTGAGGTTTTACCTTTTAAAACAATAAATAAAGGCCAAGGTATTTAATGGTTCAGCGTTTTTGTTCTGTGTTCTGGAAAAGCGTATAGCAATCAATTCACTCTAGAGAGCAGGCTTCTAAGTCATTTTGTTGCATGGATCTTGGGCCCCAAAATTGTACATGGATGCACCAGGGAAGCAACTCCAAAGCAGACATGTGTTAGTGCCCCTCATTGTCAAAGTGGTTCCTCAAAGCCTCTCTGATGTTAATAGCAGCCCTCTGGGCTCCTCTGACAGCCATAGCATCCGGCTGTTCAAACTGTGCAGCCAAGCGCTCTGCCTCAGTGCTCCACACCTGAGCAAACATTTCACCCGGAGATTCACACAGTTTATGCAAAGTGCAGCACGCGGCTATGACCCGGGAATATTCTCCTCGGTAAGGTCTAGCTGCCATTGAAACACCTGGCTCCAGCGAGCTTTCAAATGGCCAAAGGCACATTAGACTATCATGTGGCATCTGCTCAGGTTGTTGTTAAAACGCTCCTCGCTGCTGCCAGGTGCCCTGTGTAAGGTTTTATGAGCCAGGGCTGTAAGGGGTAAGCCGGGTCTCCCAGGATTACTATGGGCATTTCCACACCCCCCACTGTGATCTTGTGGTATGGAAAGAAAGTCCCCACCTGCAGCTTTCTGTACAGGCCACTGTTCCTGAAGATGCGTGTGTCATGCACCTTTCCAGACCAGCCTGCACTGCTGTCCGTGAAACGCCCCCGGTGATCCACAAACGCCTGCAATACCATGGAGAAGTATCCCTTCCTATTGATGTATTCTGAGGCAAGGTGATCGGGCGCTAAAATTGGAATGTGTGCACCATCAATCGCCCCGCACAGTCAGGGAAACCCATCTCTGCAAAGCCATCCACTATGTCATGCACATTTCCCAGAGTCACAGTCCTCCGCAGCAGGGTGTGATTTATCGTCCTGCACACTTGGAGTAATACAGCCCCAAGAGTGGACTTCCCCACTCCAAATTGATTTGCAACTGACCGGTAGCAGTCCAGATTCGCCAGCTTCCACACAGCGATTGCAACATGCTTCTCTACCGGAAGGGCAGCTCTCATGCTGGTGTCCTCGCGCCGCAGGTCGGGGGTCAGCTCCACACATAGCTCCAGGAAGGTTGCTTTACGCATCCGAAAGTTCTGTACCCACTGGTCTTCATCCCACACCTGCATGACAATGCGATCCCACCAATCGGCTTGTTTCCCTAGCCCCAAAGTGACGGTCTACCGTATGCAGCTGCTCTGTGAATGCACAAAGCACTGATACGTTGCTGCCGTCCATATCACACTCGGGTGCCTGCCATTCATCCTCGGTCAGTAACTTTGCGAGTAACTCTGCTGCCATGCGCGATGTCCTCACGACAGGAGAGAAGTGCGGGATCCATCCTCTCTCACTGCAGATGCTGGCGTGCACTACAAAGACTGACAGTTGGGAAAACGGCGCGAAAGGAAGCCAGAAACCATTGGAGGGCTGGGACACAAAGCGGTGCATAACGGGACATTTTGCACGTCCCAGGATGCTCCGTTTCCACCTTCCCACAACACCTAGAGACAGATGGTATCACCAGGCACTGTGGGATACATACCCACAGTGCATTGCTCACGCTGTCGACAATGGTGCCCCAAATGTGGACATGATCTGTCGACGGAGGGAGCAAATGTAGACTCGCTTTGGCGACTTTGCTTTTGTCGATTTTTTCATGTCCCTATTAGTTTAATCGACAAAACTTGCCAGTGTAGACAAGCCCTTATTTTGAACCCCTGGAAGGGTGGACTTGTTTCTTTTATGTCTTAGCTGCAGGGTGAAGAGGCTGCAGCAGCCAAAGCAGGCTGGATGGTTGGGAGATCCAACCTGCATGAGGGGGAACCGAGGCAGCGGCTAGCCTGAAACCAGATCAGGTTGGTGGCACTGCTACACCTACACTGAGGGTTTAAAGTTGATGGAGGCCCCCTGTCTTCACCACGGGGACCAATAGGTTGATTGCCTTAGCCTCTGGCTGGCCCCCAAGCCCTCCCCATGTGTGATTAACCAGACGTGTGGTTATTGGTATGTGTAAACATGGCAGCTCTCTCGCCACACAGCTCTGTTCCAGGCGGCAGGTGTTGGGTTTGCTGCTTCCAGAGTAGGAGTGGTCTAGGCTGGCGTTTAGTGGAACCAGGCAGGACAGGGGATGGCTCTGGAGTATCTTAGGCTGCCTCCAGCCCGCAGATATTGACATACTCCAGTTCAGAAGTCGCTTCCCATGCGATTTCAGGTTGCTTCTTTTACACGCTGTGAACGTGCTCCAGCCAGGGCTGCTGGCCCTGCAGAAATACACACCCAAGCAGTTCAGTGGATGCAGAGGCTGCTGGTGGGAACCAGGCGGGGCTCGGTGCCTGCTGGAGCAGCCGTCCTGGGACCGCCACGAGACGCCCTGGGGCATGTGTCACCTTGCCGCCATCACAACCTGCCAGACAAAGACGAGCTGATGTCAGTCCGGAGCAGCCGAGGAGCCAGCAGTGAGGGCAGCTGGGGCTCCGTGGCACTGTTGACAAGGTGACGTATTCTCCTCCCGCCTAAGGGAGAGTTGCACAGCCGCAGCCTGGCTGTGCCCAGCTTTACAGCAGAGCTGTCGCACTGACAGAGCCCATAGGGTCAGTATCCCTCGCCCCAGAGCAGGCCAGTGGCCTTGGCTAGCCAGGTATCACTCCCTTTTCTTGCTGCGACTGGTCAGACCCACGGCCTGGTATCCTCCCACCATCCCTGCCACCTCAGTATCCCCAGCACCTCCGTATCCCTGCCCCCCAGATCAGACCAGGGAGCCCCTCTGAGTCCAGCCCAGTCCTCCCCGCCCTGTCTGTAACCTTTCATCCTGCACCGAAAAGAGACAAGGAAACACCAGAGGGCGCTTAGGCCCCGGGGCCTGTATTCGTGTCATCCTGGTGATGGGCTACCCACCTGGGTGAGCTGTGAAGCAAAGGGGAGGCTCCTGGGGCAACACCTGGCAGAGGAAGGGTGGTGGCAGGGGAAGAGCTGGCAGGAACCAAGGTGTGTAAGGTGGCTGGCATTCTCCAAGGGGCCAGGGCAGCTGAGTCACCTCAGGCTGGTGGGGAAGAGGTAGCCAAGGGCTTTCCTAGAAAGCAATGCAGAGGACATGTGCATACGACTCAGGAAACAGGCAGCTGCTTGGAACCAGCAAACACTGGGATGCAGCAGCCTGATCACCAGAAGGAGTTCAAACCCCTCTGTAAGGGGATTCGCCACGTCCGGGGACTGGCAGCGTCAAGGGGAATTGAGAAATGGGATATGGGCCCTTTCCCCTCCAGGGGGCACCTCGGTTAGCAGGACTAGATGGTTCTGGGGGCATGTGGAATGGATTAAGGGGCCTTTTGCCTCTAGGGGGTGTTAGTTCCAATCCAGACCAAGGTTAGTGGGACTGGATGGGCCTGGGGGGTGACGGAATGGGTTATGGGGCCTTCCCCTCTATGGGGCACCAACTCCAATCCATACTGGGGTTAGAAGGACTGAGGGAGTTGGGGGCGTGTGGAATGGGTTATGGGGCTTTCCCCTGTATGGGACGCCAGTTCCAATCCAGTTCCAAGGCCCAGCATCTCGGGGCCATGTGCAATACTCTTCCCCCTTATCACCCTTCTGACAGGTTGATGACTCTGACAGCCGATGGGCCCTGCAGTCCCTTGGGGGGCGTGTCCGTCCATGGAGCCCGACTCTGCATTTTCCTTTTCGGCTGCGGAAGGAGGAGCGCGTGTGAGTTTCTCCAGCAAGAGAAGCTGGATGTGAGCTCTTATGTCGCCCTGAGGTGAGCAGGGGCCGTTAGCCCGTCTGCAGGTGGTGGGGGGGTAGATACACACCTGCGGCTGTTTGCTCCTTTGGCTTGGCCCCTTCGCAGGGCTTGGCCAAGCCCAGAGAGGGCGTGGCACAGCCATCCCTGAGCCGCAGCAAACCTCTGGCCAGCTGCTTCCTCAGCTCCGTCTCCTGCTGCCTGCGCAGGGCCACCTGGGCAGCCATGACACGCCGGCGCTGCCTGTAGGGGAGCAGAGAGAAGGCAGTGCAAACCCAGACCTCCCCCGACAGGTGTCTCCTAGAATCGGGCATTGGGGCCAGACTGACTGCCGGGGAGAGCCCCCCCACCCTGCTCCCTGCAGCGCAGTGCCCCTAGTATTGGGCTCCACCCTGACTCCGTGGGGAGAACGCCGCGGCACGTACAGAATGAGGATGCACTTGTCACACTGGCAGCCCTGGAACCGGCAGTCCTTCTTGTGGCCCTTGAGCAGGATCCGGATGCCGTGGTTGCGGCAGCGGGCACAGGTCGGGGAGCGGGCGGGGGCAGGCGGGGCACAGGCGTCCTGGGCACCGCCGTCGTCTGTGGTGGAGTCCGAGGGGCAGCACTGAATGCGTGGCCTTGCTGTGGCGCCGGGGTTGCCGCTCTCCTCCATGCTCCGTGACCTGATGGGGGAACAGTGAGTGAACACAAGGGCCATTCCTGACCCCAGGCCCTAGGCATCTCCATAGCTGCTTAGCTCAGACAAAGCAGGGGGCTGGGGCCCTGCCTTAGGATCTGCCCCCAGCCCCCCTCATCTTGTGCACCATCGTCAGGGTCACGCTCACAAATGGGCCACGCGTCCTGCACCCCTGGCTGCCCCGCTTTCACTCTGGCCCGAACACACTCCCCCCCACCTCCCATGCAATTCTGCGGCAAAGGGGTGGGCCTGTCGGGAGAGTGGGGGACAGGGGGCGATAGTTATTACAGGGCGGCACTGTTGGCTGCACGGGAGTTGACGTCCCCATGCGGTGGCCAGGGTTGCCTTGGCGTCACAGCGGGGCATCTGTTGAGGAGGCACATGTGGGGCTGGGGAATGGTGCCACTTGTGGCTAGGTGGGTGAAGGCTCTTCTGTGGGGCAGCAGACAGGGTAAGTCACCAGAGAGTGGATGTGTAGGGGGTTGCTGTCGCCATGAGGCCTAGCGTGGCCTGGCATCACTATGAGGGAAGTATCTTTGGTAAGGCAGCTGTGGAGGGGTTGATGTCAGGACGGGGCGAGTGTTGAGGCAGGGGGTCTCCTGTGGAGTAGCTGTGGAGGGGTTGCTGTCAGGATGGGGTGACTGTTGGGGTGGGGGTCTCCTGTGGAGTAGCTGTGGAGGGGTTGCTGTCAGGAAGGGGTGACTGTTGGGGTGGGGGTGTCCTGTGGAGTAGCTGTGGGGGGTTGCTGTCAGGATGGGGTGACTGTTGGGGTGGGGGTGTCCTGTGGAGTAGCTGTGGAGGGGTTGATGTCAGGAAGGGGTGACTGTTGGGGCAGGGGTCTCTTGTGGAGTAGCTGTGGGGGGTTGCTGTCAGGATGGGGTGACTGTTGAGGCAGGGGTCTCTTGTGGAGTAGCTGTGGAGGGGTTGTTGTCAGGAAGGGGTGACTGTTGGGGCAGGGGTCTCTTGTGGAGTAGCTGTGGAGGGGTTGCTGTCAGGAAGGGGTGACTGTTGGGGCAGGGGTCTCCTGTGGAGTAGCTGTGGAGGGGTTGATGTCAGGATGGGGTGACTGTTGGGGCAGGGGTCTCTTGTGGAGTAGCTGTGGAGGGGTTGATGTCAGGATGGGGTGACTGTTGGGGTGGGGGTGTCCTGTGGAGTAGCTGTGGGGGGTTGCTGTCAGGATGGGGTGACTGTTGGGGCAGGGGTCTCTTGTGGAGTAGCTGTGGAGGGGTTGCTGTCAGGAAGGGGTGACTGTTGGGGCAGGGGTCTCCTGTGGAGTAGCTGTTGGGGGTGTTGGTGTCAGGATGGGGTGACTGTTGAGGCAGGGGTCTCTTGTGGAGTAGCTGTGGAGGGGTTGATGTCAGGAAGGGGTGACTGTTGAGGCAGGGGTCTCCTGTGGAGTAGCTGTGGAGGGGTTGATGTCAGGATGGGGTGACTGTTGGGGTGGGGGTGTCCTGTGGAGTAGCTGTGGAGGGGTTGCTGTCAGGAAGGGGTGACTGTTGGGGCAGGGGTCTCTTGTGGAGTAGCTGTGGAGGGGTTGCTGTCAGGAAGGGGTGACTGTTGGGGCAGGGGTCTCCTGTGGAGTAGCTGTTGGGGGTGTTGGTGTCAGGATGGGGTGACTGTTGAGGCAGGGGTCTCTTGTGGAGTAGCTGTGGAGGGGTTGCTGTCAGGAAGGGGTGACTGTTGGGGCAGGGGTCTCTTGTGGAGTAGCTGTGGAGGGGTTGATGTCAGGAAGGGGTGACTGTTGGGGTGTGGGGTCTCCTGTGGAGTAGCTGTTGGCAGGGTTGGTGTCAGGATGGGGTGACTGTTGGGGCGGGGGTCTCCTGTGGAGTAGCTGTGGGGGGAGGTTGACATCACCACAGGGCGGCTCTTGGAGGGGTGTCTCTTGGGGGGGGCTGACATCCCCTCCGTGTGAGGCTGCTGTGGAAAGTTTGGCACCACTGGCACTGGGTGGGTGTCAGTGGGGTGTCTTCTGTGGGATAGCTGTGGGGGTTTGACATCCCCTTGGGATGAGGCAGCTGTGGCAGAATTCATGTCACTACAGAAGGTTGCTACAGGGGCATCTCCTGTAGGACAGTGGTTTGTAGGTGGAGGGGGAGGTTAAGGTCACCATGAGGAGGCTGTTTGGGTGTCTTCTGTGGCCAGGTTGACATGCTGCAGTGGGTGGCGGTGGACGTGTTGGCGACGTCACCATAGGGAGGTTGTCGGTGGGGGCATCTCTCCTGTAGGCATGTCCCCAGGGCACCATAGGGAGGCTTTCGGAGAGGGTAGACATTTCCTGTAAGGTGATGGGGGGTGGCAACATCACTATGGAGTGGCTGTGGCAGGATGGCTGTGGAATGATTGATGTTGCCGTGGGGCAGCTGCATGTGTGAGGAGGGGGGCATGTCCTAGGGAATGGTATAGATGTCCCTATGGGAGACTGATGACTCCTGGGGAGTTGTTGTGGGGAGGATGGCTGTGGAGGGCAATTGACGTTGCTATGTGTTTGTGCGGAGGGACTGCGTGTGTGTGCGTTTGTGTCCCAGAGAACTGTGTTGATGGTGCTGGTTTGTGTGTCCCCCCCCCCCCCCCCCGAGAACGGGGTTGACGGTGCTGGGGTGGCTGTGGAGGGGTTGAAGTTGCCATGGTGTGAGGGCCATCTTCCAGGAATGGTGTTGACTTTGCCATTGGAGGTTGATATCCTCTCGGGCGGGATGGCTGTGGAGGGGTTGATGTCACCATCAGAGGTTGATATCCCTTCGGGGTGGGGGTGTATGTGTTGTGGAGGGGTTGACGTTGCCAGGGGGTGGTTGTGTGGGGATGTCTCCCAGGGAACAGTGTTGCCATTGTCGTTGCCGTGGGGGGTTGATATCCCTGGGGCGGTGGCTATTGCCAGCCAAGTGCTGGCTGTGCGCTGGGACTGACATCACCGCAGGGAGAACGGCCTGGCTCAATGGGGGGCAGCCCTTGGTACCTCAGGGCTCATTAATTTGCAGAGGGCTCTATGCCAGTCCCTTCCCACTACACTGACTGAACCTAACCAACCCTGCTGCCTCAGAGAGCCAAGGAGCCAATCACAGCACCTCTTGCAGCCGCCTATCACAGGTGGACCAATCGCCCCTCTCCTTTCATCTCACTTTCTAGCGGGTGCCCAATCACAGGCGATGACCCTTTTCCCGCCTTCGGGCACCTAATCAGGCTTGCGCGCCTCTCAGGGACAAAGGTGGCTCGAGCGGCCGCTCCATTCCCGCGCTCCCAGGGAGCCAGCCAATCAGCGGCGGATGCGCCTCAGCCGGGATAATAGGGGAGAGGAGAGCCTCCTGCGGTCGGGACCGAACCATCTGGGAGAAGGAAAGGGGGGGAGCCACTGAGCTGAACCATTGTAAGCGTAGGGCGAGCTGCTTCCTTCTGTACATGGGGGTTGAGGAATGAACCATTGTGCAAATGGGGACAGAAGAACCATGTTTGGGGGGGTAATAAAAGGGTAGAGATGGGGATTGAACCACTGGGTAAATAGGGGGCTGAAACACTGCACGAAAAAGGTGCCATCCCCCAGGATGCATATGTCTCTGGAGGGGCCCACCATGCAATAATTCCCAGCATGCAATGCGCCAGTGCAGCCCATGGAGGTGAGGGCTGCCAACAATCCCTGCTCCCAGAGGCAATAGCTCCCATCATGCAATGCAGCCTGTGGGGATGACAGCTCCCAGAATGCACTGCTTCATCTGAGGTTTGGCCTTTGAAAGTGTTATAGTCTGCTGGAACCCATGGAGGTAAAGCATTCCCAGAATGCACTGCTTCCACATGACCTAGGGAGGTGACCCATGGAGGTGGCAGCTCCCAGCAGACACCGGCGCGGGGCGGCCCCGGGGAGGTGGCAGCTCCCAGCATGCACCGGCGCGGGGCGGCCCCGGGGAGGTGGCAGCTCCCAGCATGCACCGGTGCAGAGCGGCCCGCAGAGGTGGCAGCTCCCAGCATGCACCGGTGCAGAGCGGCCCGCAGAGGTGGCAGCTCCCAGCATGCACCGGTGCAGAGTGGCCCCGGGGAGGTGGCAGCTCCCAGCATGCACCGGTGCAGAGCGGCCCCGGGGAGGTGGCAGCTCCCAGCATGCACCGGTGCAGAGCGGCCCGCGGAGGTGGCAGCTCCCAGCATGCACTGGTGCAGAGCGGCCCGCGGAGGTGGCAGCTCCCAGCATGCTGTGCTGCAGCCTGGCCCAGCAGAAATGGCAGAGTCGTCCTAGCCCTGGTCAGGACCGTTTTCCGTGGGTTGGGGCGCTGACCTCAGTTCTCCACTAAATCCCCGCTGGGGGGCTCAGCTCAGCCTCTGAACCCCCTTTGCCAGTCAGCGGGTAAGACATTGCCCGTAACTCCCCGTCCCAAAGCGCTACTGGTCATGTGGGTACGTTGCTGCCGCGCCCCACCCCAGAGGGGCCGTGTCCTGCGCCGGGCGAGGGGTCCCTGTGTAACCGGCCCCCCGCGCCCCACCCCAGAGGGGCCGTGTCCTGCGCCGGGCGAGGGGTCCCTGTGTAACCGGCCCCCCGCGCCCCACCCCAGAGGGGCCGTGTCCTGCGCCGGGCGAGGGGTCCCTGTGTAACCGGCCCCCGCGCCCCACCCCAGAGGGGCCGTGTCCTGCGCCGGGCGAGGGGTCCCTGTGTAACCGGCCCCCGCGCCCCACCCCAGAGGGGCCGTGTCCTGTGCCGAGCGAGGGGTCCCTGTGTAACCGGCCCCCGCGCCCCACCCCAGAGGGGCCGTGTCCTGCGCCGGGCGAGGGGTCCCTGTGTAACCGGCCCCCCGCGCCCCACCCCAGAGGGGCCGTGTCCTGCGCCGGGCGAGGGGTCCCTGTGTAACCGGCCCCCCGCGCCCCACCCCAGAGGGGCCGTGTCCTGCGCCGGGCGAGGGGTCCCTGTGTAACCGGCCCCCGCGCCCCACCCCAGAGGGGCCGTGTCCTGCGCCGGGCGAGGGGTCCCTGTGTAACCGGCCCCCGTGCCTCACCCCAGAGGGGCCGTGTCCTGCGCCGGGCGAGGGGTCCCTGTGTAACCGGCCCCCGCGCCCCACCCCAGAGGGGCCGTGTCCTGCGGTGGGCTGGGGGGTGTGTGCATGGGGGGCTGCCAGCCTAGTGTTTGTTTAGCTGGGGAATCGTTTCTCGTTCTCATTTAGTTCCTGACGGTGGCAGCAGCGACATGAGCAATAAGAGTGCAGTGCTGAACACAAACTCCCCTCCCTGAGCCGGGGAGAGAACCCAGGAGTCCTGGACCCCACCCCCCTCGCCGAGCTGCGGGGAGAACCCAGGAGTCCTGGCTCCCCGCTTCCTCCCATAGGATCACGGATTTAACGCTGCCTCACGGCGGGCCGGGGAAGTGTCCCCAGCAGCGAAAGTGAAAGCGAAAGTCTCGCTTCCCCCAGCCCGGGGACACCGGACCTTGCTGCACCCCAGTTCTGCTCCAGCCTGGGGCTCCTCGCCCGGCCCCAGCCAGGTTTGAGCCAGGACTCCTGGGTTCTCTCCCCGGCTCTGGGAGGGGAGTGGTGGCTGATGGGTTAGAGCAGGCGTGCTGGGAGCCAGGACTCCTGGGTTCCCTCCCCAGCTCTGGGAGGGGAGGCTAGTGGGTTAGAGCAGGCGTGCTGGGAGCCAGGACTCCTGGGTTCTCTCCCCGGCTCTGGGAGGGGAGTGGAGGCTGGTGGGTTAGAGCAGCGGGGGCTGGGATCCAGGACTCCTGGGTTCTCTCCCCGGCTCTGGGAGGGGAGTGGGGGCTGGTGGGTTAGAGCAGGCGTGCTGGGAGCCAGGACTCCTGGGTTCTCTCCCCGGCTCTGGGAGGGGAGTGGGGGCTGATGGGTTAGAGCAGCGGGGGCTGGGATCTGTCCTCAGCCCTGCCCTGGTCTGACTTTGGTCCAGTCTCTGCTCTGTGTCTCAGTTTTCCCCTCTTTAAAACAGGGCCAGTCAGCTCCTTGCGGAGGGGCCGTGTGGCTGGAGAGCGGGTCCCTTCTGCCCCCTCCTTGTGCAGAGCCGGTGCCCTGGGGTGCGCCTGGTTTTGGTGGTACCAGCTGGCCGAACGCCCACGAATCCCTCCTTCCGCAGCACAGGTCGGGGGGGCCCCCAGCTGGTCCCGCTCCCAGAGAGCAGATGGGCCCGAACCGCTGGCCTGACCCCCTGGCGCTGTGGCCGACAGGGATCCCTGCTGCCCTTCCTCTGGTGTAACCCTGCCCTCTCTCTCCTGCAGCCCCGTGCGCTGGACCCCCCCCACAGATGCCATGGAGCCCGTCTGCCTGGTAGAGCCGGTGCCCAGCTCTGGTGCCCTGCGGGTGAACCCGGACGCCCTGGGCCTGCTCCGGGGCCTCGCCCAGCCCCTCCACGTCCTCGCCATCTTCGGGCCCCGTGGCACCGGGAAATCCTTCCTCATGGACCGGCTGGCAGGGCAGGGCAAAGGTGATGGGTCCCCATTGCTCCCCCTTCCCTCTGCCTGTGCCTCCCCCGTCTTGTCCCATCCCTCTGCCTGCGCCTCCATCACCCCCCTGTCCCCCCGCCTGGGCCTCCACAACCCCTGCCTGCTCCGACCCACCGCCTGGGCCTCCCCTGACCCCTTGCCTGGGCCTCCCCGATCCCTCCACATGCGCTTCCCCCAACCCTCCGCCCGCCTGCGCCTCCCAATCCACTGCCTGGAGCCTCCCCCGACCCCCCTCTCCCCGATCCCTCTGCCTGGGGCCTCCCCCATCCCTCCGCCCGCCTGGGCTCCCCGATCCCTCCATCTGCACCTTCCTGACTCCTCTGCCTAGGGCCTCCCCCATCCCTCCGCCCGCCTGGGCTCTCCGATCCCTCCACCTGCGCCCTCCTGACCCCTCCACCTGGGGCCTCCTGCATCCCGCCGCCCGCCTGGGGCCTCCCCTGACCCCCCTCTCCCCGATCCCTCCGCCTGGGGCCTCCCCCATCCCTCCGCCTGGGTCTCCCTCGACTCCCCTCTCCCCGATCCCTCTGCCTGGGGCCTCCCCCATCCCTCCGCCCGCCTGGGCTCCCCGATCCCTCCATCTGCGCCTTCCTGACTCCTCCGCCTGGGGCCTCCCCCATCCCTCCGCCCGCCTGGGGCCTCCCCCATCCCTCTGCCTGGGTCTCCCCCGACTCCCCTCTCCCCCATCCCTCCGCCCGCCTGGGCTCTCCAATCCCTCCATCTGCACCTTCCTGACTCCTCTGCCTAGGGCCTCCCCCATCCCTCCGCCCGCCTGGGCTCCCCGATCCCTCCACCTGTGCCCTCCTGACCCCTCCACCTGGGCCTCCCGCATCCCGCCGCCCGCCTGGGGCCTCCCCCGACCCCCCTCTCCCCGATCCCTCCGCCTGGGGCCTCCCCCATCCCTCCGCCTGGGTCTCCCTCGACCCCCCTCTCCCCGATCCCTCTGCCTGGGGCCTCCCCCATCCCTCCATCTGCACCTTCCTGACTCCTCTGCCTAGGGCCTCCCCCATCCCTCCGCCCGCCTGGGCTCTCCGATCCCTCCACCTGCGCCCTCCTGACCCCTCCACCTGGGGCCTCCTGCATCCCGCCGCCCGCCTGGGGCCTCCCCTGACCCCCCTCTCCCCGATCCCTCTGCCTGGGGCCTCCCCATCCCTCCGCCCGCCTGGGCTCCCCGATCCCTCCATCTGCGCCTTCCTGACTCCTCCGCCTGGGGCCTCCCCCATCCCTCCGCCCGCCTGGGGCCTCCCCGATCCCTCCATCTGCACCTTCCTGACTCCTCCGCCTGGGGCCTCCCCCATCCCTCCGCCCGCCTGGGGCCTCCCCCATCCCTCTGCCTGGGTCTCCCCCGACTCCCCTCTCCCCCATCCCTCCGCCCGCCTGGGCTCTCCGATCCCTCCACCTGTGCCCTCCTGACCCCTCCACCTGGGCCTCCCGCATCCCGCCGCCCGCCTGGGGCCTCCCCCGACCCCCCTCTCCCCGATCCCTCCGCCTGGGGCCTCCCCCATCCCTCCGCCTGGGTCTCCCTCGACCCCCCTCTCCCCGATCCCTCTGCCTGGGGCCTCCCCCATCCCTCCATCTGCACCTTCCTGACTCCTCCGCCTGGGGCCTCCCCCATCCCTCCGCCCGCCTGGGGCCTCCCCCATCCCTCTGCCTGGGTCTCCCCCGACTCCCCTCTCCCCCATCCCTCCGCCCGCCTGGGCTCTCCGATCCCTCCACCTGTGCCCTCCTGACCCCTCCACCTGGCCCTCCCGCATCCCGCCGCCCGCCTGGGGCCTCCCCCGACCCCCCTCTCCCCGATCCCTCCGCCTGGGGCCTCCCCCATTCCTCCGCCTGGGTCTCCCCCGACCCCCCTCTCCCCGATCCCTCTGCCTGGGGCCTCCCGCATCCCTCCGCCCGCCTGGGCTCCCCGATCCCTCCACCTGCACCTTCCTGACTCCTCTGCCTAGGGCCTCCCCCATCCCTCCGCCCGCCTGGGGCCTCCCCCATCCCTCCGCCTGGGTCTCCCCCGACTCCCCTCTCCCCCATCCCTCCGCCCGCCTGGGCTCTCCAATCCCTCCACCTGCGCCCTCCTGACCCCTCCACCTGGGGCCTCCCGCATCCCGCCGCCCGCCTGGGGCCTCCCCCGACCCCCCTCTCCCCGATCCCTCCGCCTGGAGCCTCCCCCATCCCTCCACCTGGGTCTCCCCCGACTCCCCTCTCCCCGATCCCTCTGCCTGGGGCCTCCCCCATCCCTCCGCCCGCCTGGGCTCCCCGATCCCTCCACCTGCACCTTCCTGACTCCTCTGCCTAGGGCCTCCCCCATCCCTCCGCCCGCCTGGGGCCTCCCCCATCCCTCCGCCTGGGTCTCCCCCGACTCCCCTCTCCCCCATCCCTCCGCCCGCCTGGGCTCTCCAATCCCTCCACCTGCGCCCTCCTGACCCCTCCACCTGGGGCCTCCCGCATCCCGCCGCCCGCCTGGGGCCTCCCCCGACCCCCCTCTCCCCGATCCCTCCGCCTGGAGCCTCCCCCATCCCTCCGCCTGGGTCTCCCCCGACTCCCCTCTCCCCGATCCCTCTGCCTGCCTGGCCCTCCCTGATCCCTCCGCCTGCACCTCCTCGACCCCTCTGCCTGGGCCTCCCCTGACCTCCCTCTTCCCCCAGCCCCCACTCAATGCCCCTCTGTCTCCCCACAGGTTTCCCCCGCTCCCCGGGGATCTGGGTGTGGTGCATGCCCCACCTGACTCAGCCCGACCAGGCCCTGGTGCTGCTAGACACGGAGGGATTCCCCGAGCAAGAGGTAGTGGTGTCTAGTGGTTAGAGTGGGGGGGGGGGAGGAATGGGGCTGGGAGCCAGGACTCCTGGGTTCTAGCCCCAGCTCTGGGAGGGGAGTGGGGTCTAGTGGGTTAGAGTTGGGGGGGGCAGGGAGCCAGGACTCCTGGGTTCTCTCCCGGCTCTGGGAGGGGAGTGGAGGCTAGTGGGTTAGAGCAGGGGGTGGGGCTGGGAGCCCGGACTCCTGGGTTCTCTCCCGGCTCTGGGAGGGGAGTGGAGGCTAGTGGGTTAGAGCAGGGGGGGCTGGGAGCCCGGACTCCTGGGTTCTCTCCCAGCTCTGAGAGGGGAGTGGAGGCTAGTGGGTTAGAATAGGGGGGGCTGGGAGCCTGGACTCCTGGGTTCTCTCCCGGCTCTGGGAGGGGAGTGGGGTGCCGTGCTTAGGCCCGCTGCTCATGTGTCTCTCGGTGCCGTTGCAGGGCGATGAGACGAAGCTCTCCCGACTCTTCCTCCTGAACGTGCTGCTCAGCAGCGTCTTTGTCTATAACACCAGGAGTGAGGACGACCCCCAGCGGCAGCTCGACCGCCTGACGTATCCACCCCAGCACGGCCCCCACCCTGCCCCGGGGCCAGATCGGGAAAAGGCCTCATGTCCCATTCCCTGCCCCTCTGTGCCAGCCGGTCCCCCCGCCTTGGGGCTGGAGCAGGGCCAGCGACCCCTAGAGGGGAAAGGCCCAGTCTCCTGTTCCCTGCCCCTCTGTGCCAGCCAGCCCCTGCCCTGGAGTCAGCTGGGAGCCGGCGCCCCCTAGAGGGGAAAGGCCCCGTGCCTCATTCCCCATCCCACCCCACAGCCAGTTCCCTGCCCTGGGGTCAGCTGGGAGCCGGCGCCCCCTAGAGGGGAAAGGCCCCGTGCCTCATTCCCCATCCCACCCCACAGTCAGTTCCCTGCCCTGGGGTCAGCTGGGAGCCGGCGCCCCCTAGAGGGGAAAGGCCCCGTGCCTCATTCCCCATCCCACCCCACAGCCAGTTCCCTGCCCTGGGGTCAGCTGGCAGCCGGCGCCCCCTAGAGGGGAAAGGCCCCGTGTCCCCCTCGCTCCACCCCAGCCGTGTTCGGTTCCCGTCTTTTCCTTCACGGCGCCCCGGCAGGTACGTGAGGGATCTGCCCCGGGTGGTGGGAGTGCTGGACGAGTGCTCCTGGGAGAACAGCTTCCTCCTGAGCAGTGTGCTCCCCGACTTCGTGTGGTGCCTGCGGGACGTGGCGCCCGACCCCGGCCTGGACGAGGTGCTGGAAGCCACACACCACGAGCTGGACTCGGCTCTCAGCTCCCCGCAAGGTGCACGGCCATCGGGGCCCTTTCCCCAGGGTTGGGGAACCCCGGCATCCGGGCTGCTCCCCAGCCCGGCTCAGGTTCCGTCCTGCCTCCCCAACTCACCCCTGCTGTGTCAGAGGGGTACAGGAGCCCACTTCACTTCCTGTCCTAAACGAGCGCTGGTGTGAAACAGCCCTACGCCCTGCCCCAGAGGGGCCGCATCTCCCTGCTCGGCGAGGGGTCCCTGTATAAACAGCCCCCACGCCCTGCCCCAGAGGGGCCGCATCTCCCTGCTCGGCGAGGGGTCCCTGTATAAACAGCCCCCACGCCCTGCCCCAGAGGGGCCGCATCTCCGCGTTGGGCAAGGGGTCCCTGTATAAACAGCCCCACGCCCTGCCCCAGAGGGGCCGCATCTCCCTGCTGGGCGAGGGGTCCCTGTATAAACAGCCCCCGCGCCCTGCCCCAGAGGGGCCGCATCTCCCTGCTGGGCGAGGGGTCCCTGTATAAACAGCCCCACGCCCTGCCCCAGAGGGGCCGCATCTCCCTGCTGGGCGAGGGGTCCCTGTATAAACAGCCCTACGCCCTGCCCCAGAGGGGCCGCATCTCCCTGCTGGGCGAGGGGTCCCTGTATAAACAGCCCCACGCCCTGCCCCAGAGGGGCCGCATCTCCCTGCTGGGCGAGGGGTCCCTGTATAAACAGCCCCACGCCCTGCCCCAGAGGGGCCGCATCTCCCTGCTGGGCGAGGGGTCCCTGTATAAACAGCCCCACGCCCTGCCCCAGAGGGGCCGCATCTCCGCGTTGGGCGAGGGGTCCCTGTATAAACAGCCCCCACGCCCTGCCCCAGAGGGGCCGCATCTCCGCGTTGGGCGAGGGGTCCCTGTATAAACAGCCCCCACGCCCTGCCCCAGAGGGGCCGCATCTCTGCGTTGGGCGAGGGGTCCCTGTATAAACAGCCCCCACGCCCTGCCCCAGAGGGGCCGCATCTCCGCGTTGGGCAAGGGGGGATCTTTGTATAAACAGCCCCCACGCCCTGCCCCAGAGGTGGGTGTATCTCCATGTTGCATGAGGGGTCCCTGTATAAACAGCCTGCGTGTCCCGCCCCAGAGTGGCCGCATCTCTGCCCTTGGCGTCCCCTGCCGCTCGGTGTGACCCCCGGGGTTCACCCCCCGCCCCCCTTTCTCTCGCAGATTCGGAGGACTCCCCGTCCAGCTGCATACAGAGGTTATTCCCCTTCCGGAAGCTGTTCCGTTTCTGCTCCCCCCCCGCGGATGGAGGGCACGGCGAGCCGCCGGCTCCCACAGACCAGCTGCACCCCACGTTCCAGGAGCAGATGGGGCGTTTTAAGGACTATGCCCTGAGCCGGAGCCCTAAGACGGTGCTGGGGAACAGAGCAGTTGATGGGGCGTGTAAGTGTCTGGCTGGGGGTGGGTGGCAGCCTGCGAGGTGTCTGTACAGCGCCTAGCGTAAGGGGGTCATGGGCCCGGACTGGGATGCCGCAGTGTTACCGTAAGACACCTAATAAATAGCAATCCTAGCATACAGTGCCTAGCCAGGTCATGTGCCAGGACCGGGGTGCCTTGGTGCTACCGTCATACACCTAATAAATAGCAGTGATAATTGCAGGTGAAAACTCAGGAAGCTGGGTACTGCTGGACAAAATGTTTTGGTGAAAACTGCAGATTTGGCAGCAGGGACATTTCCCCTGAATTCCCGTTGCTTTCTCCTTATTGTTGGTGTGGGGAAAAAAAACCCCAAACTTCCCAAAACGGCAGAAGTCTGGTTTTTGGTTCAAGACAACTTTCCATTTGGAGATTTCCTGTTTTGTTAAAACCAAAAAACTGTCCCCAAAGCCGTGGGCGCTTGGGGTGTCGGTGGAACGTTTCCTTTGACCCGAAAGGTCAGGTTTGGGGCTTTTTGATTGGCTGGAAGTTTTGAGCAGTTTCACTCTTTCGTTCGACCCGAAACAATTTCATTCTTTTTGGAATTGCCAGGTCCTGAAAGCCCGTCAGTCGCCCAGTTCTGGCCCCGTCCTCAGGCTGGAAAATCACCAGCCTCCATCGCTGGGGACGAGGGACTCAGCTGCCTGTAACGATAACGATCCCTGGCTCTTCTCTAGTGTTTCTCAGCCACCCATTTCTAAGGAGTCAGCAGGGGAAACTGAGGCACAAAGCAGGGCTGTGACTTGCCCAAGCTCCTCCAACAGGCCAGCGCAGAGCCTGGACCAGAACCCAGGAGTCCTAGCCCACCCTGCAGCAGCAGCACAAAGCTCAGTACCTGAGCCAGACCGGGGTGGGGGAGGCGGGGGTGACTGGACAGGAGACCCTGGCCCACGGAAACCTGGTCTGTTCTCTCTCCAGTCCTGGCTGATTTCCTGGAGCATATCGTGGACCTGCTGTCCCGGGACGAGCCCGTTCTCTTGAGTAAGATCTGCAGTGACCTGCAGGTGAGGGAGCGTCTGGGGGGAAGCGGGCTGGGGACTGGGAGAGGCAGAGGGGCTCACGCAGGGGTGGGGGTCCCATGGGATCTATGCGGTGGGTGGGGGGCGGGGCAGGCTCCCATTAACAGAGGGCTTTCTGCTCCCAGCAGGAAGGGAATGATTACTTCGAGGGGTACCCGATGGATCCCGCGGGGGGCGCCCCACCCAGGAGAGCAGCAGCCTGCGCTGCCCAGCCCTCAGTGCTGGAGCCCAAGGTCAGTCGGGCCGCCCCAGGGACTGGGGGGAAGGTGGAAGCTGTTCCTGGTTCCAGCTCAGCTTAGAGACAGCTGGGGGGGGGGGGTGCGCGTGGGGGGAGTGGGCTTCCTGCTCGGAACTGGGCTGAGACCCAACAACTCATGTCACACACGGAACCACTTACAGCCATGGAGCATTGTAGCTAGGTGAGAGATGGCACCCCTTAGTGGGGCAGGGCCCCGTGTCCCACTCCCCGTCCCCCTGAGCCAGCCAGCCCCTGCCCTGGGCTGCATCGGGGCCGGCGCCCCCTCGAGGGGAAAGGCCCCACTCCCCGTCCCCGAGCCAGCCAGCCTCTGCCCTGGGCTGCATTGGGGCCGGCGCCCCCTCGAGGGGAAAGGCCCCACTCCCCGTCCCCCTGAGCCAGCCAGCCTCTGCCCTGGGCTGCATCGGGGCCGGCGCCCCCTACAGGGGAAAGGCCCCACTCCCCGTCCCCCTGAGCCAGCCAGCCTCTGCCCTGGGCTGCATCGGGGCCGGCGCCCCCTACAGGGGAAAGGCCCCACTCCCCGTCCCCCTGAGCCAGCCAGCCCCTGCCCTGGGCTGCATCGGGGCCGGCGCCCCCTCGAGGGGAAAGGCCCCACTCCCCGTCCCCCTGAGCCAGCCAGCCTCTGCCCTGGGCTGCATCGGGGCCGGCGCCCCCTACAGGGGAAAGGCGCTGAGCGGCTGTGCGGCAGGTGACGAGGTGTGTCAGCCCTTTGCCAGGCGGTGGATCCGGCAGCGCTCTCTCGCTCTCTCTGATGTATCTGCCCCCCGTTGTCTCTCCCGGACAGAGGGAGCGCGTGGTCCCGCTGCAGGCGTCTCGACCTGCCCCGCCGGTCCTGGCCCAGGTGAGTGGCCCCCGTCGGCCCAGTCCCTACCCCCTCCTGGCTGCCTTTGCAGGGGAGGCGGAAACGGCCCCCTCCGCACCCCCTCGCTCCCAGCCTCACTCCCCCCTGCTGCCCCCCAGGCTGCCCCCGGCACGGCACAGCCAGGCGCCATGGAGGAGCCGATGTGCCTGATCGAGAACAGCCCGGACGGGGAGCTGCAGCCGAACCAGGCAGCCCTGGCCCTGCTCCAGAGCGTCCGCCAGCCCGTGGTGGTGGTGGCCATCGCCGGGCTGTACCGCACTGGCAAGTCCTACCTTCTGAACCGACTGGCCGGCAAGGACCAGGGAGGTGAGCGCTGGGGGGCGCTCGGCCCAGCTGGGGGGATACTGGGTGGATGGGGCCATGGGGCTGATCCAGGGGGCAGGGAGGAGGGAGGATACCAGGGTAGAAAGGCCCGTGGGGCTAACCCCGGGGGAGGGAGGGGGTGGGATACCAGGCTAGATGGGCCTGTTACCTGCACAACATTCTCCGTTGCTAGTTGTGTTGAATTTTCTGTTTCCACAGCGTCCCTGGGAAGCCACTGCTCTCCAAGCACACCTACTGATGCTCCAGTGCCAATTAGCATAGTGGGGCATGTTTGTTCCCCTAATCGCCCCATTATTGCCCCTACAATGGGACGCCCCCATTTGTCATACTGTAGTTGCATCACTACCTCAGGGGGAGTCCGGGGAGGCGGGCACCTCTATTGGGGTGGTGCCGATGCTTCGGGGGTCCGTTCAGGGTCCGTTCTGAACCCCGTTAATCAGTTCCTCTTGCCTCTCTACCTGGCCAGCCCTCTGCAGTAACTCACTTGTGGGCTTCCCGTCCCATTTCTCTTTTGGTTCCCCTGCCATCATGAGCTTCCTCAGTGTATCTCTTACCCCTTCAGCCAGACATCCTCTGGTCTGCATCTGATACCCACGTCCAGATCCATTGCTTCCTCTTGCTCTTTTCCCCATCCTCTTCCTCTCACATGCCATTGTGCATCGGGCCCCTTTCCCCCGGCTCCCCTTGGAGATCTGGGGGCCCGTTGTTGGCAAAAGTTACCGCCTGTACAGGCGCCAGTCTTAAAAAAAGGGAAGTCTTATTCCAGTTACTATTGGCACAACCCCGGCAGCCATGGCTAGAATCTCCTTTTTAATAACATACAATTCCAGGGAGTCACAGGGGCCTGTTCGGTGACATGGAACAATTTCCCCAGTGGTCGGGCCGACATCCCCACCTTCACTACTTCCTTCCCCAAGAACCCGCTCGCCCCTCCCCACCCCTCAGCACGGCGTCTTACTGCCCTGTCAGAAGCACTAGAATAGGCCTGGGCTAGAACCTCGTAATCTGCCGGCCTCCACCCAGTTGTTGTGCTTTTCATTTCAAATCCTGCAAGCCCCTTTATGCAGGGGCGTAGGACCCCTCTGGAAAAGCGTCTGGGGGGTATGAGCATCCAGGATCTCTCTCTACAGAATCCATCCAACTATCCCATTCCAAGTGTCCTGACAGCTGCCTGAGTACCCCCAGCTTCGTTTGCACTGCAGATCCCTCCCCATTTAGGTTTTCTACGTTCAGTCTCAGTTGCTCACAGACTCCGGTTTTCGCCTGGCGAGCTGTTGCATTCTGTAATGGTGAAGCTGCCCTGGCACACCGAGATGCCTTATACTGAGCCGAATTATCCTTAACTACATCCACAGCCGACCCTCCAGTGGCCTTCCCTGGTGCGCTGCCGGGCCGGAGAGCTTAGTGACGGCTTTCCACAATGCCCGCCCAGCTGCTGCCTGTATAGCCTTTTCCTTTGGTTTTGGCTTCATGCACTCGCAGAATGCTTCAAACCCCTCCAGGGGGCCTCAGGGGCGTCCCTCCCCTGGAAAGACTCTTGTCCCCGTGGGCATGGACCCCGTCGTGCTACCCATTTAGCAAGGAGTGGGGGCTCTTCAGCTAACCCCCACCCCTCCTGCTCCATTTGCTTTGTTTCCTTTCCCTCCTGTTGCTTCAGGATGAACAATCTTCCAAGCAGGAAGCGACCCTTCTTGACAAAATGTCACCGGGATTCTGCTGCTATTCCTGCGTCAGGTTAGCCCCATTCGCTCCAAAGGACCGTAGGCTGCCCCATTCTGCACCAAATCTGTTACCCGCGCAAAATTCTCCGTAACTCACACCCTCTAGGGGGCACCCACCTTTACCCAATTCCTGGGGCTCAGGGCGTGCGCCGGGCGGGTCTGCAGGACCTTTTCCCAGTGAAAGAGCCTTACCCAGTAATCTCCTCCTCTAGTTATTAACAATTGCCAAGCAGAATACACATGCTGAGCGTACAATGCTCTGCTCACCAGTCCCGATCAGGTAGGCGGACTTTCCCTGTTGGCCAGGCAAGGTCCGTCTCGTAGAATTCTTAGCAGCTTTGATCTTAGGCTGAGGCTTTGAGGTGAGTTCTTCTTTCTGGTCTTTCCTTCTTCTGTTCCTTCTCTGCTCGTCTCCTTCTTGGACCCCAGTTTATATAGTGAAACCTGAGTCCTGCTTAGCTGTACCATAACCAATCATTTTACTAACCCATCCTAACATAGTGTAACAAAATTATCTAACCATTCATCCCCCACCCCCTTAATTCATTTACACCTAGCCAAATTAATTATACAGCAGACAGAAACAATCAAAAACCAGGCAGAGATCATACAGACAAACAGTAGGGAAGTGGGGACCATAAAGATAAAACAATAAAGAAATGAGGATTTCACAACCACAACTATTGATAAGTGATTTCTCGACAGACAGGATGTATCATACTATGGTTTTTGTAACTATCTTAAGATCTGTTTCTGTATCTGGTGACAGTGGGGGCCATTCGGATGGGGTCTCTGTCTTAACAGCCTGATCTGACATTGTTTTAATGTCATTTTTGTGACTTCCTGCTTCTTAGCTAATGGCTGCAGACAAGGCCCTTGGGCCGTACAGGCCCGTGGGGTGATCCAGGGTAGTGGGGAAGGGTCAACGGAGGTGAGAGGTCAGTGCCAGCCAATTGTTCCCCGGGCCCCTCTCTGCCCCCAGCTCTGGGAGGGGAGTGGGGTCTAGTGGTCAGAGCAGGGGGGCTGGGAGCCAGGACTCCTGGGTTCCGTGGCTCTGCCTCTCTCTCAGCTCCGCCCCTCTCTCCCCAGGGTTCTCGCTGGGCGCCACCATCCAGTCGCACACCAAGGGCATCTGGATGTGGTGCCTGCCCCACCCCCGCCGGGCCGGCCACACCCTGGTGCTGCTGGACACCGAGGGGCTGGGGGACGTGGAGAAGGTGAGTGGGGGGGTGTTGGGAGGGGCGGGGCTGAGTCTCGGCTCCAGGGATCCAGGGGGACCAAGGACCCTCTGGATGTGGGAAGGGGCTCTGGGCCTGGAGGTGGGTGGCCCAGGGGTCAGCATAGGTCAGTCTCCCCTGCCCCATATCCCCCCACCCCATCCCTCGGCAGTGGGGTCTGGTGGGCCGTGCTTCCCCCTGTGACCTGCCGGGGCTCCAGCTCCCTGCCCCATATCCCCCCGCCCCTCTGCAGTGGGGTCCGACAATGACGCCCTGCGATTTCCCCCTCTACCCTCCCCGCAGGGCGACGCGAAGAACGACGCCTGGATCTTCGCGCTGGCCGTGCTGCTCAGCGGCACCCTGGTCTACAACAGCCTGGGCACCATCGACCAGCACGCCCTGGAGCAGCTGCAGTATCCTGCCCCTGCTGGGAGGGACCCAGGAGTCCGGGAGGTGGGGGCCGCTGGGATTCCCCTCCCAGAACTGGCTAGCAAATGATGGGAGCAGGGGTCTGGGGTGGGTGCCAGGAGCCAGTGCCACCGTTGGGTGCTGTTCCCGGGGTGAGGGCTGAGGGCGCTGGGTTCAGGGACCCCCTGCGGAGGGCAGCAGCATCTCCGGTTCCTTAGCCAGCCCCCAGCTACGTGACGGAGCTGACGGAGCGCATCAAGGCGAAGGCGGCAGGCGAGGGCAGCCAGCCGGAGGGGGAGGATTCGGCCGAGTTCGTGCGGTTCTTCCCGGCCTTCGTGTGGGCCGTGCGGGATTTCACGCTGCAGCTGGAGCTGGACGGGCGGGAGATCACCGAGGACGAGTACCTGGAGAACTCCCTGAAACGCAGAGAAGGTGCCAACCGTGGGGAGGGAGCGGGCTAGGTGGGCCGGGGGGGCTGATCTGGGAGGCAGGGAGGGGGCAAGATACCAGGGTAGATGGGCCCGTGGGTCTGAGGGGGCAGCAGGGCGGGGCTGGGGGTACCAGGCTGGCCGGGCCCGTGGCTCTGACCCTGGGGGTCTCTCCCAGGCCAGCCCGAGAAGCTGGATCTGCCCAAGAAGTACCTGCACCAGTACTTCCCCTCCCGCAAGTGCTTCGTGTTCGACCGCCCGGCCCCGCGCCGCGACCTGGCCCGGCTGGACGAGCTGCCCGAAGCGGTGCTGAGCCCCGAGTTCCTGGAGCAGGCGCGGCGCTTCTGTAGCCACATCCACCAGCAGGCGGGCACCAAAACCCTCCCGGGCGGCCACGTGGTGACGGGCACCTGTGAGTGGGGACCGGGGCGTGGCCCTCGGGGGATGGGGTGGGGATCAGGGCGTGGCCCTTGGGGGGGATCGGGGCACGTCCCCAGGGCGGGGGATAGGGAGTGGGGCACGTTCTGAGCGGGGCTGGGGACGGGATCCCAGCGCAGGAGGAGGGATGGAGGGGGCACATCCCAGACTTGGTGTATGTGCTGCAGGGTCAGGTCAGGTCCGGGGCTGCTGGCCAGGGCAGGGAGCTGCTGGCCCTGTGGAGGGGTCCAGGGCCAGTATGGGCAGGCTGTGGGAGGGGCTGGGTGGGAGGAGACTGACCCTGCCCCCCTCCGGCCGGGCTGGGCCCCTGGCGCTGACCCTGCCCCCCTCCGGCCGGGCTGAGCCCCCTGGCGCCGACCCTGCCCCCCTCCGGCCGGGCTGGGCCCCCTGGCGCCGACCCTGCCCCCCTCCGGCCGGGCTGGGCCCCCTGGCGCCGACCCTGCCCCCCTCCGGCCGGGCTGGGCCCCCTGGCGCCGACCCTGCCCCCCTCCGGCCGGGCTGGGCCCCTGGCGCCGACCCTGCCCCCCTCCGGCCGGGCTGGGCCCCCTGGCGCCGACCCTGCCCCCCTCCGGCCGGGCTGGGCCCCCTGGCGCCGACCCTGCCCCCCTCCGGCCGGGCTGGGGAACCTGGCGCCGACCCTGCCCCCCTCCGGCCGGGCTGGGCCCCCTGGCGCCGACCCTGCCCCCCTCCGGCTGCCTGGGCCCCCTGGCGCCGACCCTGCCCCCCTCCGGCCGGGCTGGGCCCCCTGGCGCCGACCCTGCCCCCCTCCGGCCGGGCTGGGCCCCCTGGTGCCGACCCTGCCCCCCTCCGGCTGCCTGGGCCCCCTGGCGCTGACCCTGCCCCCCTCCGGCCGGGCTGGGCCCCCTGGCGCCGACCCTGCCCCCCTCCGGCCGGGCTGGGCCCCCTGGCGCCGACCCTGCCCCCCTCCGGCCGGGCTGGGCCCCCTGGCGCCGACCCTGCCCCCCTCCGGCCGGGCTGGGCCCCCTGGCGCTGACCCTGCCCCCCTCTGACAGTGCTGGGGAACCTGGCGGTGACCTACGTGGACGCCATCCGCAGCGGGGCGGTGCCCTGCCTGGAGAGCGCGGTGCTGGCCCTGGCGCAGATGGAGAACTCGGCGGCGGTGGGGGAGGCCGTGGCTGCCTACGAGGAGCAGCTGGGGCGGCGGGCGGCGCTGCCCACGGAGAGCCTGCCGGAGCTGCTGGCGCTGCACGCCCAGTGCGAGCGGGAGGCGCTGCGGGCGTTCATGGCGCGTGCCTTCAAGGACGAGGAGCAGCAATACCAGCGGCAGCTGAAGGTACCAGGGACCCTGCGCTGGGGGCGCAACCCCCCCGTCCCAGCCTGGAGCGACCCACAGGGGAATGGGGCACGGGGCATTTCCCCTCTAGGGGCGCTGGCCCCGCTCCGGCCCCAGGGCGGGATTCTGGCTGGTTCTGTGGAGTGGGGCACGAGGCCTTTCCCCTCCAGGGGGTGCTGGCCCCAGGTCGGGGCACTGGCTGGCTGAATGGGGCACGAGGCCTTTCCCCTCCAGGGGGTGCTGGCCCCAGGTCGGGGCACTGGCTGGCTGACTGGGGCACGAGGCCTTTCCCCTCCAGGGGGTGCTGGCCCCAGGTCGGGGCACTGGCTGGCTCCATGGGGCGGGGAATGGGGCACGAGGCCTTTCCCCTCCAGGGGGTGCTGGCCCCAGGTCGGGGCACTGGCTGGCTCCATGGGGCGGGGAATGGGGCACGGGGCATTTCCCCTCTAGGGGCGCTGGCCCCGCTCCGGCCCCAGGGCAGGATTCTGGCTGGTTCTGTGGAGTGGGGCACGAGGCTTTTCCCCTCCAGGGGGTGCTGGCCCCAGGTCGGGGCACTGGCTGGCTCCATGGGGCGGGGAATGGGGCACGAGGCTTTTCCCCTCCAGGGGGTGCTGGCCCCAGGTCGGGGCACTGGCTGGCTCCATGGGGCGGGGAATGGGGCACGAGGCCTTTCCCCTCCAGGGGGTGCTGGCCCCAGGTCGGGGCACTGGCTGGCTCCATGGGGCGGGGAATGGGGCACGAGGCCTTTCCCCTCCAGGGGGTGCTGGCCCCAGGTCGGGGCACTGGCTGGCTCCATGGGGCGGGGAATGGGGCACGAGGCCTCTCCCCGGCTCCCATCTCCCCTGTCTCCGCAGGACACGCTGGACTCCAAACGCGCTGAGCTCTGCTGCCGGAACGAGGAGGCGTCGTCGGACCGGTGCCAGGCCGTGCTCCTGGAGCTGTCGCAGGAGCTGGAGGAGCGGGTCTGCGAGGGGAGCTACTCGGTGCCCGGGGGCTACCGGCGCCTCCTGGACGACCAGCGGGAGATGGTGGAGAGATACCAGCTGGTGCCAGGGAAAGGGATCATGGTGAATTGGCTGAATAACGTCAACTGGGGCTGGGAGCCAGGACTCCTGGGTCCTGTCCCTGGCTCTGGGAGGGGAGTGGGGGCTGGTGGTGGGAGCAGGGAGCCAGGACTCCTGGGTTCTGGCTCCGGGATGGGAGTGGGGGCTGGTGGTGAGAGCAGGGGGCTGGGAGCCAGGACTCCTGGGTTCTGTCCCTGGCTCTGGGAGGGGAGTGGGGGCTGGTGGTGGGAGCAGGGAGCCAGGACTCCTGGGTTCTGGCTCCGGGATGGGAGTGGGGGCTGGTGGTGAGAGCAGGGGGCTGGGAGCCAGGACTCCTGGGTTCTGTCCCTGGCTCTGGGAGGGGAGTGGGGGCTGGTGGTGGGAGCAGGGAGCCAGGACTCCTGGGTTCTGGCTCCGGGATGGGAGTGGGGGCTGGTGGTGAGAGCAGGGGGCTGGGAGCCAGGACTCCTGGGTTCTGTCCCTGGCTCTGGGAGGGGAGTGGGGGCTGGTGGTGAGAGCAGGGAGCCAGGACTCCTGGGTCCTGTCCCTGGCCGTGGCTCTGAGCTGCACACACAGCCCGCGGGCGTCCTCGGGAGGGGAAGTACCGATGGTGTCGCTGGATCCCGCTGTGAGTTTCTTGTCCAGGCTCGTCCATGGCTGACAGGACGAGAGGGCAGCGCGGAGGCTCTGGCTAGTCTGGGGCCCCCTAGGTGTCTGTGGGGAGGCTGGTGCAGGCGGAGGGGCGGGAGGCGCTGTGGGCCCCGGCTCACCCCCTTTCTCCCCGGTTCCCCAGGCGGCCGAGGTGCTGCAAGAGTTTCTGAAGTCCAAGGAGACGGTGGCCCAGGCCGTCCTGCAGTCGGACCAGAACCTCACGGACAGACAGAGGGAGCTTGAAGGTGACTCTAGAGCTGGTCCCATGGTCCTGTGACTCCCACGGCCCTAAGGATCTGGTGATCCCTTGGCCACAGACTCACCCCCCTGAACGCCATGGCCCCGTAGACCCAGTGACCCCTGGCCCTGTCGGCCCCGTAGACCCAGTGACCCCTGGCCCTCATGGCTCCGTAGATCCTGTGACTCCTGGACCCCATAGATGCCAGGGCTCTGCAGCCCCATAGATCCAGTACCTCAGGGTAGGGGCTCTGTGGCCTCCCAGGCCCGGTGACCTATAGATCCGGTGACCCCATCACACCATAGATCCAGTGATCCCAGGGCCCCATACATCCAGCGCCCCATAGGTGTTGTCATCCCCATGGCCCCATAGATCCAGTGCCCCATGGATGCGGTGACCCCACGGCCAGGGCTCTGGTGACTCCTGGGCGCCGATGACCCAGCGACCCCGAGCCCCTGGTCCTGACCATGTGTCCCCCCAGCGGAGCGGGCGCGAGCCGAGGCGGCCGAGCGGGAGGCCCAGCTGAGCCAGGAGATGCGGACGGGCCAGGACGGAGCAGCTGCTGGCCGAGCAGCAGCGAGCGCTGGCCCTGAAACTGCAGGTACCTGCCCTGGGCCCCGGGGAGCTGGGACTGGGCTGCCGAGAGCGGGGGGGTGGGAGCCAGGACTCCTGGGTTCTCTCCCCGGCTCTGGGATCTGAATGGGGTCTAGTGGGTTAGAGCAGGGGGTAGGAGCCAGGACTCCTGGGTTCTCTCCCCAGCTCTGGGATCTGAATGGGGTCTAGTGGGTTAGAGCAGGGGGTGGGAGCCAGGACTCCTGGGTTCTCTCCTGGCTCTGGGATCTGAATGGGGTCTAGTGGGTTAGAGCAGGGGGTGGGAGCCAGGACTCCTGGGTTCTCTCCTGGCTCTGGGATCTGAATGGGGTCTAGTGGGTTAGAGCAGGGGGTAGGAGCCAGGACTCCTGGGTTCTCTCCCCAGCTCTGGGATCTGAATGGGGTCTAGTGGGTTAGAGCAGGGGGTGGGAGCCAGGACTCCTGGGTTCTCTCCCCGGCTTTGGGATCTGAATGGGGTCTAGTGGGTTAGAGCAGGGGGTGGGAGCCAGGACTCCTGGGTTCTCTCCCCAGCTCTGGGATCTGAATGGGGTCTAGTGGGTTAGAGCAGGGGGTGGGAGCCAGGACTCCTGGGTTCTCTCCCCGGCTCTGGGATCTGAATGGGGTCTAGTGAGTTAGAGCAGGGGGTGGGAGCCAGGACTCCTGGGTTCTCTCCCCGGCTCTGGGATCTGAATGGGGTCTAGTGGGTTAGAGCAGGGGGTGGGAGCCAGGACTCCTGGGTTCTCTCCCCAGCTCTGGGATCTGAATGGGGTCTAGTGGGTTAGAGCAGGGGGTAGGAACCAGGACTCCTGGGTTCTCTCCTGGCTCTGGGAGGGGAGTGGGGTGGGGTCTAGTGGTTAGCGTGGGGAGGGGAAGTGGGAGCCAGGACCCCTGGTCCCCGCTCCAGATCCCCACAGCTCTGTGTCGGGGGCGCTGACCCTCGGCTCTGTCCCCCAGGAGCAGGAGCGGCTGCTGCGTGACGGGTTCCGGGGGGAGGTGGTGCAGTTGGAGCAGCAGATGCAGCACCTGAGGAAGGAGATGAGCCGGCCCCAGCCCTCCCGCTGCGTCGTCTGCTGAGAACAGAGACCGGGAGGGACGCGGGGAGCAGGGCTGGGCCGGGTCCCCTCCCACCAGCCTGTCTGAGACGTGGGGGACGCTGGCCGGAGCCAACCACGAGCGTCGTTGGACGTTTGCGGGTGGAGGGCTTCCGAATTGGCACGAAGTGATGCTTGTTGTTTACTGAGATTTGATACAGGAAAGCTGTACCCACTGGTGTGTTATTGTAGGGTCTCTCAAACACTGCAGCTGCTGCTTGCCATGGTGTGTTATTGTAGGGTCTCTCAAACACTGCAGCTGCTCCTTGCCATGGTGTGTTATTGTAGGGTCTCTCAAACACTGCAGCTGCTGCTTGCCATGGTGTGTTATTGTAGGGTCTCTCAAACACTGCAGCTGCTGCTTGCCATGGTGTGTTATTGTAGGGTCTCTCATAAACACCAGAGATGCTGCTTGCCCTGGAGTGTTACTGTGGGGTGTGATGAACTAGGACTGTTGTTAAGGTTTCCCTGAGTACTGTGTGGGTGCCTCGGTTTCCCCTATGCAGTGCTTGAGTATCTAGGTGGTGGGACAAGGGGGCATGATTGTTACAAAGCCCTAGAAGGCAGGTGTGGGCAGAGGCCTGGACACAGAGAATGGCCGACACTCTGTCTCCTGGCAACTGATGGCCCCGGCCCCTCCCCGGCAAATGTGAGAGCTGAAGGTGTTGGAACAAAGGGATCAGGTGACCTCCTGGCCCGGTAAGGAGAAAAGGAGAGGGGAGGGGCTGGAGAGTTTCAGTTTGAGCTGGCTAAGGAAGAGGGAGGAAAGGGCAGACAGGGTCTGGCCTCCCTGCCTCCGTTTGGAGCTATGGGGTGAAATGCAGGGAGCCCCAGGCTGGGGTCTAAGCTCCCTGCCCCCCGGAAGGGCCCGACTGAGGGGTCCTGGATGTACTGACAAGCTCTGGTTGGACTGTGTTCCTGGCATCTCTAATAAACCTTCTGTTCTACTGGCTGGCTGAGACTCCCAGTGAATCCGGGGAAGAGGGGTGCAGGTGCGGACTCCCCCACACTCCGTGACATGGGGTCTCTTCTGTATTGGGCCCTACCAAATTCACCATCCATTTTGATCACAGCCAGAGGGTTTTAACATTGGTCAGTCTCATGTTTTCAGCTGTTTACATCTGAAATTCCACAGTGTTGTAACCATGGGGGTCCTGACCCAGAGGTACCTGGAGGTGGGTCTGATCTTTCCGCGAGAGTGGCCATGCAGGGAAAGGACATCCTGTCCCGCCCCAGCCAATGCGGGATTTGCAGCGGGAGCCCCCCCAGTGGGGGCGCTCCCAGTGGCACGGGGGAGATCAGGTCTATTTCACCATCTGGGACACGTTTTTCACGGCTGTGAAATTGGTAGGGCCTTACTTATGTACTCTGCTGCTGCTCCTGGTGCATGCACTGACTGGTGTGTTATTGTAGGGTCTCTTGTAAACCCTGGTGCTGCCATGTGCCCTGGTGTGTTATTGTAGGGTCTCTTGTAAACTCTGGTGCTGCCGTGTGCCCTGGCATGTTATTGTAGGGTCTCTTGTAAACCCTGGTGCTGCCGTGTGCCCTGGCGTGTTATTGTAGGGTCTCTCCTGTGTTACCAGATTTGCCCGTTACTCTGGGGTTTGCTCATTTATTAGGGTTACTCTTCGGGGAGGGGGGCTCTCCAGGACTTAGGTTCCAGACACACACCCAGAATCAGACACACACACGCACATTAACAGTGCGTCGGAGAGGACCGGGTTAATCAGCACTCCCAAGCTGACCCCTCATATGCCCCAGGGTCAGCACGGCCCTATCCTCACGTTCACGTTACTCGTGTTCTGGGCGTAACCCACTGGAGGAGCAAACGCCCCAGGATTGCTGGGCGCTGCCGGGATCGTTAGCTTAGGTCCGAGGAGCGTTGCTGCAGAGCGAATGGGGAAACCAAAAAACCCCCACGATGGGGAGAGCGAGTGAGCAGCAACACAAGTCAGGGTCAGGGGTCCCCCTAGAGAGAGGGAGCTGGGTTCTCAGCACTCCGGGGAGCTTGACTCCATCGGGGGTCCCCGGTGGTGGCGGCTGAGGGGCCGGAGTGCTGGAGCCAGGCTGAGCCCCCAGCACGATCGGTCAGATGAAGTCCCAGTGGAACCGACGCAGGTTTTGGCTCCAGGCGTCCGAGCACTGACTGGAGCGTGGGTTGGGGTTTCTGTAGGGAAAGGACAGTGGTTCAAGGAGACACTAGATCTGTTTGTGTAAACCAGGGAGGATCCCAAAGTCCTGTTGTTCAGGCTCGACCGGGGAGCTGCTCATCCCTGGCCATGGGCCGTGTTCCCTGGAGGGGGCTCACAATGCAGTCGGGGACAGTCACTATTTCAGATCCCAATAAAGGATTTATTGCTAGACTTGGTCTGATCACTGCCGAGCTGGGGGTGTGCAGGCCTGGGCCCGTTAACATCTGGAGCAGAGATCCCCCAGCATGCACTGCTCCCTGCCTCTCTGCTCCCAGAGTTCCCTGCGGGTCTCCAGTCTGGATGCTCATGGAGATGCCTCCTAGTCCCATCCTGGATGCGAATGAGGCTCAGGGAGTTTCCTTAACCCTGTCCCCCTTATCCCGGGGGTTTAGGGGTGTCTCCCACGGCCTTTCCATTGCTCGTTGTACGTCTTTCTTCTGACCGGTTTAGGTTCAAGCAGAGGCGGGGGCAGGCGGGGGGGGGGTCTTTCGTGAGTCAGACAGGCTGGGGGGGTACCGTGCCCTGGTTCCCCAAGAACCCAGAGCTGATGGGTGACACCTGGCTCCAGGGAAGGCGGAGGATGGGCTGGGGAGGAGGCTTGGCAGAGTCCTTGCACCAAGCTAATAAACATGTATTTTAATCCCACCCCCGTGGGGGGTGGCAGACTGAGTGGGGTGGGGGAGGGGGGCGAGGGGTGGCGACCTCAGGAGATTTCTCCCTTCAATGACTTCCTGGTCCACGAAGCCCCCGTCCCCACATCAGCCCAGGACAAGGCAGGACAGAGTGGGCTCCATCTGCCCAGGCCCCTGACTCTTCTGGCCTCCACAACATCCCCTGGCAGTGAGTTCCACATGTTAACGGTGCATCGGGTGACGGAATACTTCCCGTTGTTGGTTTTAAACCTGCTGCCCATTAATGTCATCGGGTGGCCCCTGGTTCGCGTGCCATGCGAAGGCACATTTCCCTAGTCGCTCTCTCTGCGCCGGTCAGGATTGTATAGACCTCGGTCACATCCCCCCTTGGGTGTCTCTCTTCCAAGCTGACCCGCCCCCGTCTTTTCAATCTCTGCTCACAGGGAAGCTGGCTCACGCCTCCAAATATTTTCCTGGCCCGTCTCGGCCCCTTTCCCAGTTCTAACAGGTCTTTTTTCAGCCAGGGCCCCAGACCTGCGGGTGGGCGGCCCCTGGCCAGCAGCGCTGTGAGCGTGTCTGTCCGATTATGGCTCCCTCGCCTGCCCGCCCCTCCCGGCCTGTTCGTGCAGCGGCTGTTTTCAGAGAAATGTCCCCGATGCCGCCCCACATTCCTGGCCGATGATCTGAGCCAGGCAGCTCCAATTCCCCTGAACCCGTCAGAGTCAGATGGAAACCGAAAGCGGCCGGCGCCTTTCCTAGCACAGGGCTGATTCCGGGAAACCCGGCGGGGTGGGGGGGCAGGAAGGGCGGAGTCTCTCCGAGCTGGTGACCCCGGCTCACCCTGCAGCTGCCCAGGTGGTGGGGACGACTGGGGCCCTTGGGAGCTGCGACTCCATCCTGGGGGTGTTTAACCCCCGGTTTGCCACGCTGGGTTTCCAGGTGTGGAAGCAGATGCTGGCAGTACAGGGGCCATGACACACAGCACAGCGGTCCCGAGTGCACCCAGCGGAAGGCCTTGCTGCAAAGCCTCCTGCTGCCCCCCTGCTTAGAGGGCAGAGTGTGCTGGGCGGGGATGCTGTGTCCAAGCTCAGATACAGGCACTGCCTCAGTTTCCCTCCCTCCCCCCCACCCCGCTCCCTGCAGCCTGGTGCCCCCTACTGATCCCCCAGGCCTCTCTCCCTGCAGCCCAGCGCCCCCTACTGACCCCCACCCCGCTTCCTGCAGGCCAGCGCCCCCTACTGACCCCCTGGCCCTGCTCCCTGCAGCCCGGCGCCCCTGAAGACTGCATTGGGGCCAGCCCTGACCCTGAGGGTTGCAGGGTGAGGAGGGGGGCCGGGAGCCAGGACTCCTGGGTTCTTTCCCCAGCTCTGGGAGGGGAGTGGGGGCCGGTGGGTTAGAGCAGGGAGCCAGGACTCCTGGGTTCTTTCCCCAGCTCTGGGAGGGGAGTGGGGCCCGGTGGGTTAGAGCAGGGGGGGCCGGGAGCCAGGACTCCTGGGTTCTTTGCCCAGCTCTGGGAGGAGAGTGGGGGCTGGTGGGCTAGAGCAGGGGGGGGGCGGGAGCCAGGACTCCTGGGTTCTTTCCCCAGCTCTGGGAGGGGAGTGGGGGCCGGTGGGTTAGAGCAGGGGGGTGCTGGGAGCCAGGACTCCTGGGTTCTTTCCCCAGCTCTGGGAGGGGAGTGGGGTCTGGTGGGTTGGGGGAGGCGCTGGGAACCCGGAGGGGGGGTGGCCCCCAGGTCAGATTGGCAGAGACCGGGGGGGGGGGGGGGTTCGCCCCCTTTGCAGTGTGGGGCAGGGGTACTCGCGGCGGGGTGAACTAGGGGATTTGCTGTCCCGGTGCTGTGGGGCCGGTACCTGGGGGGGGGGGGGGGTTCAGGCTGGATCCGAAGCGGTGAATCCGGCGCCAGCCCCGCCGCTTTCGGTTTCCATCCGACGCTCGGCTCTTGGCTCGGGCGGAGCGAGGGAGACCGAGACCGAGCGCGGCTGGGCCCCTCGCCCCGGGCAGGTAGGTCCCGGCTGCGCCCCCGGGGCTCGGACCCACGGGGCTGGGGGCAGCCATGGGGCGCCTGGGGCCATCGCCTGCTAACGGGGGGGGGGGGGGTCCCCGGATCGGTCCGGGCGGAGTTTGCCCCCCCCCCCCCCCTCTGCCAGCCTGGGTTCGCCAGGCAAGAGCCGGGAGCCGGGTCCCTCCTGCGCCCCGAGCCGGGTCCCTCCTTGGCTGCGGGAGGCGCAGCCCCCAGGTCCCGGTGTCTGCCCGGGGAGAGAACCGGCGCTTTGGGCGAAGGAAACAGCGGCTCTAATGAGCCCCATGCCAGGAAGGCGCTTGCTAGGGAGATGGTCGGTGACACTGGGGCAGATGGACGGACTGGGGAGGGATGTGGCCTCCTCGCCTCACAAAGGATCTACTGGCCTTGGGGACGGGTCAGAGAAGGGCAGCGAACATGGTGAGGGGCCAGGAACGGGTCCCCTGTGAGGAGAGATTAGAGGCTGGGACTGTTCAGCGTGGAAAAGAGGAGACTGGGGGGGGTATGATCGAGGTCTATACAATCCTGAGTGGGGTGGAGGAAGTGAAAAAGGAAAAGTTATTTACTTCTTCCCATAATAGAAGAACTAGCGGCCACCCAATGAAATTAGTGGGCAGCAGGTTTAAAACAAATCAAAGGAAGTTCTTCTTCACCCAGCACACCGTTAACCTGGGGAACTCCTTGCCTGAGGAGGCTGTGGCTAGGACTAGAACAGGGTTTAAAAGAGAACTGGATAAATGTATGGAGGTTAAGCCCATTAATAGCTGTTAGCCAGGATGGGTAAGAAATGGTGTCCTTAGCCTCTGTTTGTCAGAGGGGGGAGATAGATGGCAGGAGAGAGATCACTTGATCATTACCTGTTAGGTTCACTCACTCCAGGGAACCTGTCGGTGGACAGGACACTGGGCTGGATGGACCTTTGGTCTGACCCAGTCTGGCTGGTCTTATGTTCTTATGTAAGATGGGGATTAATATGAGAACGGGAAGGTGGGTCAGGAAGCGGTCGAAGGGGAGACGACAGGGGGTCACACTGGCAGGGGAACTGCCCGGCTGGAGGGGGGTTACTAGCAGCCTTCCTCCAGGATCGGTCTTGGGACCAACCTTATTTAACGTTTTCATGACTGAGCTTGGCCCAAAGGGGGAGGGGAGTTTGCTAATCACGTTTGCGGGTGACCCAAAGTGGGGAGGCATGGGCAGTGCGGGGGAGGACCGGAATATCACCCGAGACGATCTGGACGACCTTGTAAACGGGGTGAGATTGAACAGTGCCAAGCGCCGGGTCCTGCATTTAGGGGCTAAGAACGCGAATGTTTTGCTCTAAGCTGGGGACGGGGACGTCTCCGTTGGAGGGACCGAGGAGGAGAAACACCCGGGCGTGTCGGCTGGTCGCAGGCTGACTCTGAGCTGTAAGTGTGACGCGGCCGTGAAAAGGCTCATGGGGCCGTGGGGCGCACCAGGCGAGGGGTTTCCGGTGGAGACAGGGAGGTGTTAGCACACTGGGGAGGCCTCGTCGGGAACAGCGGGTGCAGTGCTGGGCTCCCACGGGTAAGGCGGATGAATTCAGCCGGGCCGGGGCAGAGAAGGCGACTGGGCTGATCCGAGGACTCGGAGCCGCAAGGAGCTGGGCTGGTTTCGCCCGGCCAGCCGCCGGCGGAGGGGAGCTCGGATCCCTCTATAAATACACCGAGGGAGGGAGCGGAGTTATTTGAGTTACGTGCCAATGTGAACACGAAAACCAACGGATATAAACTGGCCGGCAAGTTTAGACTCGACTTGAGGCGACGGTTTCGACCCATCAGGGGAGTGACGTTCTGGAGCCGTGGGGGCAAAACACGGACCTGGTGCCAGGCCTGAGCGTGATCCGTGTCTGGGGGATGGGACGACAGGACGGCCTGCAGTGGCGGGTGGCCCATCGGCGACTCCTGGAGCAAAAATCCCCAAGGGCTGGAGACGGGTCACTCGAGGGGGTGGGCGCTGAGTTAACCCGGTGATTTCTCTCCCCAGTGTCTGCCTGGTGGGTCCGGCCCCCACGCTCAGGGTCTAACTCATCACCAAGTTCCCCCCAGGTCAGCGCGGGTTTGTCGCCTTCCTCCGCAGCAGGGGGCCCAGGTCACGGGCAGGTGTGAGCTAGGGTCCGTGGTGGAGTCCGTCTGTAACCCCTGGTGTGAGGCCGTCAGGGGCTCAGCCGGAGGCCGGGGTCTGGGGCCTGCCAGGTGCCGGGGGTTGGATGAACTGATCACGAAGGGCCCCTCTGACGTGAGTGGCGTAGCTGAGTACGGACGGACATGACAATGGTGAACCTGTCCGGTGTCCCACGAGGGACGTGCCCCCAGGTGTGAGACACGTTCGTGTTGGGGCTGGGTGGGGCTCAGGTTTAGTTCATTTTCTCTCTTGACACAGGAGTTAGACACCGGGCTCCTGCCGGGGATTTCTGTTATTATCGGCAGAAACACCGCAGTGTTCTGCTGCCGAGGTACCCCCTGGACTCACGGTTAAAATTGTGCCCCCCCCCCTAGTCCTAAGTCCATCACGCTGACCCCGACCCCTTCCCCTGTAACCGTATCGCTGCCCGGTCTGGCCCCTGGGGTTAGACCCGACCCCGGCCAGTTTTCACTGTGAGCCGCCACTTTCCCCAGACATGCCCCAGGCTGGCGCTCTAACCACTGGGCCGTCCTGCCTGCCCAGCAGCGGCCCCGCCAGGTGCGATTCCAGGGCCCGGCTGGGGGTCTGCAGAGATGCCCAGGAGCGCCAGGGCTTGTCTGCCCCGGGGGGAGCTGCCGCGGGCGACGCCGGGGTCCCTTCGCTGCCCCCGGGGCGGGTGGAAGGGTCTCCCGCAGTTTGGGGGGCCTGGCCCTGGGTCTCATCGCCCCCCGTGTCTCCCCCCCCCCGCTCTGTGCCCCGCAGGCCCCCCCAGCGCGATGGAGATCCCCATGCCGGCCCCCATCTGCCTGATCGAGAACAGCCGGGGGGGGGAGCTGCGGGTGCAGCAGGAAGCGCTGCGGGTGCTGGGGAAGATCCTCCAGCCCGTGGTGGTGGTGGCCATCGCCGGGCTCTACCGCACCGGCAAGTCCTACCTCCTGAACAGACTGGCCAGCAAGAGAACAGGTGAGAGACGCGAGCCCTGCCCCCGGGCGCCAGGACTCCTGGGTTCTCTCCCTGGTGCTGGCAGGGGAGTGGGGTCTAGTGGTCAGAGCAGGGGGGATTGGGGGCCAGGACTCCTGGGTTCTCTCCCTGGTGCTGGCAGGGGAGTGGGGTCTAGTGGTCAGAGCAGGCGGGGCTGGGGGCCAGGACTCCTGGGTTCTCTCCCTGGTGCTGGCAGGGGAGTGGGGTCTAGTGGGTCAGAGCAGGGGGGGCTGGGGGCCAGGACTCCTGGGTTCTCTCCCTGGTGCTGGCAGGGGAGTGGGGTCTAGTGGTCAGAGCAGGGGGGGCTGGGGGCCAGGACTCCTGGGTTCTCTCCCTGGTGCTGGCAGGGGAGTGGGGTCTAGTGGGTCAGAGCAGGGGGGGCTGGGGGCCAGGACTCCTGGGTTCTCTCCCTGGTGCTAGCAGGGGAGTGGGGTCTAGTGGTCAGAGCAGGGGGGGCTGGGGGCCAGGACTCCTGGGTTCTCTCCCTGATGCTGGCAGGGGAGTGGGGTCTAGTGGTTAGAGCAGGGGGGGGTGGGAGCCAGGACTCCTGGGTTCCGTGGCTCTACATTTGTCCCAGCTCCCCCCCTCTCTCCCCAGGCTTCTCGCTGGGCTCCACCATCCAGTCTCACACCAAGGGCATCTGGATGTGGTGCCTGCCCCACCCGCACCGGACTGGCCACACCCTGGTGCTGCTGGACACCGAGGGGCTGGGCGACGTGGAGAAGGTGAGTGGGGGGGGGGGGGCAGTGTATGAGAATCAGCCAATCTGCAGAGCAGGATGGAACGCCCCTTGGGATGGAACGCCCCTTGAGTTCCCAGGGGCTGCTGGGACTTGTAGTTCAGGGCAAGGCATGCTGGGAAAGGGGATGGGGTATTTAAGGAGCTCCCTCTGCTAAGGGCCAGTGTCATAGAAGCCCCGTGTAGGGAAGGAGGTGATGTCTGATGTGGGGCTGACACCCTCTGAGTGGGGCAGTGCCAATGCCGGGAGGGCTGGGAAGGGAGGCCCAGGGGTGTGGCTCTCCTGCCCGGGGAGAACTGTTGAAATATCGAAAATGTTCCCTGTCCCGAATCGTGATGAAAAGTCAAAATGGGGGGAGAGTGCCAGGGCCTGAAAATCAGAAACGTCTCCTGGGTCCGGGTCACGCAAAAAACTTGGATCATGTTCAACCATTTCATTTTGATTTTCCACCTTTTTATTTTCTTTCTTAACTGGGTCTAAATTTACCAAAACGCTGGCAACGAGACGTCACTTTGCCTTGAAAAACCGCACATTTCCAGTTAGCCAAACGGCCCGGCGGGCTCTTTCCACAATTCTGAAACTTTTTCCCCAATAATTTTTCAAGTTGGGAAATTCACCTGGAGGGTGAGGGGGAGCCAGCTTCAAATCCCTGCTCCTGGGTGACCTTGGACTCAGTTTCCCCACCCCGCCTGCCAGAGGGAGTGGGACGATAAATACATTCGCTCTGGAGAGGGGCTCAGACGCGGCCGATAAGATGGATCCTATGAGATGGATCCCGCAGCCTTGGCCATGTGTCGGCATCACTCTGCTGTAGGTGGAGGGACGAGCCGGCATCGCCAGCCACCAGGGGGCAAAAGAAAAGTCGGGACCCGAAAAATGCACGAGAACAGCTGTAAACCCCGCGCCCTGCAGCGGGGGCTGCTGCAGCTGGACCCCGTGGGGCAGGGGGAGGCGGGTGTCGCCTTCCCAAAGCTTTAATGCAGCCACGTCGGTTGGAAACATACCTCAGTAAAAGGGGAGCAATGGGAGTTCCCGCCCCATCCCGTGCCTCCGGGAGCTGGGGATTTAACAGGGTGGGGGAGGGGAATACGCCAACCCCAAATAGTGACTCTGCTGGGTTGGAGAATGGGAATTCACTGTGGCCTGGACTGGGACTCCAGAGAGCTGGGGGCTGATCCACTGCCCAACCCCCACGCCCGTGCCTCAGTTTCCCCATCTGTGCCGTGGGGCTGGCGATCCCGTCATGCTCTGGGATGGGCTGGGAGCTCTGCGGCTGGGACGCGCTCGGGATGCTGACGGTGGGTGTCGTTCCAGGGCGACGCGAAGAACGACACCTGGATCTTCGCGCTGGCCGTGCTGCTCAGCAGCACCCTGGTCTACAACAGCCTGGGCACCATCAACCAGCAGGCCATGGACCAGCTGCAGTATCCTTGCCTGGGGGCCGGGCCTGGGGGGCCGGGGCTGGGGGCTTGGGGGGGCCCATATCCCCGGGGAAGGGCCCCGCGGTTCCCTCCAAATGCTTCACCCCCAGCGAAATTGTGACCCACGGCGCAGGGTTAATGGCCGCTCTGCATGAGGGGGTAACAACCCCCTACTGCCGCCAGCTGGCGGAGTCGCTCCTTCAGCTCCAGTGCTGCAGGCGGCTGCTCTGGACCCTGGGGGTGGTGGGTTCGATCCCTGCTTCTGGTGCTGAGATGGAATATCCTCCCCTTCCCCCGGTCCCTTCTGAGCCCCCGTCGCAGGCGGGTGGGGGGGCTCTGAGGGATCGGGACCCCCTGCGGGGGGCGCTGTGTCTCCGGTTCCTTAGCCGGCCCCCAGCTACGTGACGGAGCTGACGGAGCGCATCAAGGCGAAGGCGGCGGGCGAGGGCAGCCGGCAGGAGGGGGAGGATTCGGCCGAATTCGTGAGGTTCTTCCCGGCCTTCGTGTGGGCCGTGCGGGATTTCACGCTGCAGCTGGAGCTGGACGGGCGGGAGATCACCGAGGACGAGTACCTGGAGAACTCCCTGAAACTACAGACAGGTAGGGGAGCGGAGCTGGCCCCAGGGGGGCACTAGGGGGCGCTGTGCTGCGGGGGTGGGATGGGGGTTCTCCCCTGGCTGTCAGGGCTGGCCCCAGGGCGGCGCTAGGGGGCACTGTGCTGGAGGGGTGGGATGGGGGCTCTCCCCTGGCTGTCAGGGCTGGCCCCAGGGGGGCACTAGGGGGCGCTGTGCCGGAGGGGTGGGATGGGGGTTCTCCCCTGGCTGTCAGGGCCGGCCCCAGGGGGGCACTAGGGGGCGCTGTGCCGGAGGGGTGGGATGGGGGTTCTCCCCTGGCTGTCAGGGCTGGCCCCAGGGGGGCACTAGGGGGCGCTGTGCTGCGGGGGTGGGATGGGGGTTCTCCCCTGGCTGTCAGGGCTGGCCCCAGGGGGGTACTAGGGGGCGCTGTGCTGGAGGGGTGGGATGGGGGTTCTCCCCTGGCTGTCAGGGCTGGCCCCAGGGGGGCACTAGGGGGCGCTGTGCTGCGGGGGTGGGATGGGGGTTCTCCCTGGCTGTCAGGGCTGGCCCCAGAGGGGCGCTAGGGGGCGCTGTGCTGGAGGGGTGGGATGGGGGTTCTCCCCTGGCTGTCAGGGCCGGCCCCAGGGGGGCACTAGGGGGTGCTGTGCCGGAGGGGTGGGATGGGGGTTCTCCCCTGGCTGTCAGGGCTGGCCCCAGGGGGCACTAGGGGGCGCTGTGCTGGAGGGGTGGGATGGGGGTTCTCCCCTGCCTGTCAGGGCTGGCCCCAGGGGGGCACTAGGGGGCGCTGTGCTGCGGGGGTGGGATGGGGGTTCTCCCCTGGCTGTCAGGGCTGGCCCCAGGGGGGCACTAGGGGGCGCTGTGCTGGAGGGGTGGGATGGGGGCTCTCCCCTGGCTGTCAGGGCTGGCCCCAGGGGGGCACTAGGGGGCGCTGTGCTGGAGGGGTGGGATGGGGGCTCTCCCCTGGCTGTCAGGGCTGGCCCCAGGGGGGCACTAGGGGGCGCTGTGCTGGAGGGGTGGGATGGGGGTTCTCCCCTGGCTGTCAGGGCCGGCCCCAGGGGGGCACTAGGGGGCGCTGTGCCGCGGGGGTGGGATGGGGGTTTTCCCCTGGCTGTCAGGGCTGGCCCCAGGGGGGCACTAGGGGGCGCTGTGCTGGAGGGGTGGGATGGGGGTTCTCCCCTGGCTGTCAGGGCTGGCCCCAGAGGGGCACTAGGGGGCGCTGTGCTGGAGGGGTGGGATGGGGGTTCTCCCCTGGCTGTCAGGGCTGGCCCCAGGGCGGCGCTAGGGGGCGCTGTGCTGGAGGGGTGGGATGGGGGCTCTCCCCTGGCTGTCAGGGCCGGCCCCAGGGGGGCACTAGGGGGCGCTGTGCCGCGGGGGTGGGATGGGGGTTTTCCCCTGGCTGTCAGGGCTGGCCCCAGGGGGGCACTAGGGGGCGCTGTGCCCTGGGGGTGGGATGGGGGTTCTCCCCTGGCTGTCAGGGCCGGCCCCAGGGGGGCACTAGGGGGCGCTGTGCTGGAGGGGTGGGATGGGGGCTCTCCCCTGGCTGTCAGGGCTGGCCCCAGAGGGGCACTAGGGGGCGCTGTGCTGGAGGGGTGGGATGGGGGTTCTCCCCTGGCTGTCAGGGCCGGCCCCAGGGGGGCACTAGGGGGCGCTGTGCCGGAGGGGTGGGATGGGGGTTCTCCCCTGGCTGTCAGGGCCGGCCCCAGGGGGGCGCTGTGCTGCGGGGGTGGGATGGGGGTTCTCCCCTGGCTGTCAGGGCTGGCCCCAGGGAGGCACTAGGGGGCGCTGTGCTGTGGGGGTGGGATGGGGGTTCTCCCCTGGCTGTCAGGGCCGGCCCCAGGGGGGCACTAGGGGGCGCTGTCCTTGCAAAGGGGGTGACTTTTGCTCGAGACACAAAGCCCAGCCGTTGACACCTCGCGGGGGTTGCCGGTCCCTGGGAATTGGGGCATTCGCTGTCCCGGCCACATTCCAGCTTGGACGGTTCCCTGGGTCCCCTGTGGATATCGGGGTCTCTTCCCCCAGGGGAATCTGGCCAACAGCCGCCGCGCTGCCCCCCAGAAGCAGCCGCATGTCGGCTAAGGGCTCTGCCCGTCTCCCGTCTCCTCCCCAGGCAGCAGCCAGCGAGCCCAGCTCTACAACCTGCCCCGCGAGTGCGTCCGCCAGTTCTTCCCGGGCCGGAAATGCTTCGTCTTCGTGCAGCCGGCCGGCAGGAGGGACCTGCCCCAGCTCGAGGGGCTGCAGGAGGACGAGCTGGAGGCCGAGTTCCGGGAGCAGGTGGCCCGGTTCTGCCGCCACGTCTGGGAGACGTCGAAGCCCAAGACCATCCCGGGCGGCCACGTGGTGACCGGGGCCAGTGAGTGTGGGTGGTCCTTGGGCCGGGGGACACTGGGGCCGACGGGGCTCATGGGGTGCTGGACCGAGCTGGGAGGGGGTCCCCTGGGGCCGCCACTGGTGGGGCCCGCGCTGGAGCCTGCGCCCAGCTCTGGGGTGCGCGGTTAGACGGGGCGCTGGAAAATTGCCCAGGGGTGGAGAGAGGCAGAGCAGGGCCCCACGCCTGGGGGGGTGAAGCCGGGCACGTCCCAATGAGACACGAGGCACCAATTGCTCCTGGAGAGGGGGATTAGGGTGCATCCGGGGTAGGGGGGAAGGGGGCACATCCGAGGCTCGGTGTCTGTCCTGCAAGGAGGGGCAGGGAGCAGGTGGAGTCCTGGAGAGTGTGGGAGGAGCTGGGTGGGGACCTGTCACGGAGTATGGGGGAGTCCGGCCCTGCACCCCTCTTCCCCGGATTCACTGGGAGTCTCAGCCAGCCAGTAGAACAGAAGGTTTATTAGAGATGCCAGGAACACAGTCCAACCAGAGCTTGTCAGTACATCCAGGACCCCTCAGTCGGGTCCTTCCGGGGGGCAGGGAGCTTAGACCCCAGCCTGGGGCTCCCTGCATTTCACCCCACAGCTCCAAACGGGGCAGGGAGGCCAGACCCTGTCTGCCCCCCTCCCCTCCTCTTCCCAAGCCAGCTCCAAACTGAAGCTATCCAGCCCCTCCTCCCCCTTTCTCTGCTTCCCAGGCCAGGAGGTCACCTGATCCCTTTGTTCCAACACCTTCAGCTCTCACCTTTGCAGGGGAGGGGCCGGGGCCATCACAGGAGACAGAGTGTCGGCCATTCTGTGTCCAGGCCCCTCTGTAACACTCATGCATCCTTGTTCCACCACCTAGATACTCAAGCACTGCATAGGGAAACCGAGGCACCCACATAGTACTCAGGGAAAACATTAACAACAGTCTTAGTTCGTCACAGGACCTTACCCCTGATCGCCTTTGGCCACACTGGCGCTGACCCTGCCCCTCCGGCCGCCTGGGCCCCCTGGCGCTGACCCTGCCCCTCCGCCTGCCTGGGCCCCCTGGCGCTGACCCTGCCCCCCTCTGGCCGCCTGGGCCCCCTGGCGCTGACCCTGCCCCTCCGCCTGCCTGGGCCCCCTGGCATTGACCCTGCCCCTCCGCCTGCCTGGGCCCCCTGGCACTGACCCTGCCCCACCGCCTGCCTGGGCCCCCTGGCACTGACCCTGCCCCCCTCTGACAGTGCTGGGGAACCTGGCGGTGACCTACGTGGACGCCATCCGCAGCGGGGCGGTGCCCTGCCTGGAGAGCGCGGTGCTGGCCCTGGCGCAGATGGAGAACTCGGCGGCGGTGGGGGAGGCCGTGGCTGCCTACGAGGAGCAGCTGGGGCGGCGGGCGGCGCTGCCCACGGAGAGCCTGCCGGAGCTGCTGGCGCTGCACGCCCAGTGCGAGCGGGAGGCGCTGCGGGCGTTCATGGCGCGCGCCTTCAAGGACGAGGAGCGCCACTTCCAAGGGGAGCTCATGGTACGGCCCCAGGGGTTATGGGATAGCTGCCCCTCTGCGGGATGGGGCTCCCCTGCACCCTGACGCTCTTCCCTGGGCATCTCCCAGCCCCAGTGTGATGGGTTCCCCCCCCGGGGAGCCCCCTGGAACTGGGGTACCACAGAGCCCCCTGACCCACCCGCCTGGGCTCCCTCTCACCCTGTGCTGCTGTGACAAGCTGCAAACCCCTCCAGCCGCACCTTCACCGGCACTCTCACAGGTCGGGACACGCCCGGCTGCAGGTACACAACTGCATGGCCCCCTGGAGAATAAACCCCAAATGGTACCGTCTTGGCTATACAGCGTAAGCTCCTAAAATTCGCCCCCTCCCTCAATGTGGAGAGGAAAACGCAGCAGCCTTTGCCCCTGAGTTATGATTCCCGCCCGCTTCACTCCAAGTCGCTGGTTTAGAGAAAGCAAAACCAAGTTTATTAACGAGAAAAGATCGCGGTCAGGTGGTTATAAGGGAGAGCAAACAGATCAGAGCAGATCACCCAGCAACTACACAAAACCGCAAACTACGTTAATACACGAACTAGGGTGGATGTGAATTCGCAGACGCTCACCCTACGGGATGACACAAGCCGGCTGCAGATCCTTAAGGGACAAGCTGCCCTTGCTCACAGCGTGGAATCCCCTGGTCTTCCATTCACAGGCTAGAAATCCCTTTAGCCTGGGTCCGGCACTTCCCCCCGTTCAGGCTTTGTCCCGGGAGTCTCTTTGGGTGGGGAGCGAAGAACCCCAGATGACGTCACTCCCTTGCCTTATAGAGCTTTTGCATGTGGCGGGAACCCTTTGTTCCAAAGCCTGGTTCCCAGACCGGCTTGTGGGAAAACACTGACATCCCAAGATGGAGTCTGGAGTCATGTGGTCTGGTCACATGTCCCTGTCGCGTCACGGCAGCCACCACGCACAGGCTGTGTGTAGGGCTCTCAGGAAGGCTCCCCAAGTGGGGGATACGCTTCTCCTAAGGCCTGTTGTGTTTTCCCGATGGCCCATTGCCCTGACTAGGCCCTGCCCCACCCGCTGACTAGACTGGAAACATCTTGTCCCGTGGGCGTCCCCAGGTGTAACTACATGTGAAATACAGAGAGGGAGTCAATATTCGTAAGTTCAGACACGCACCCACACAGGAGAACGGTGCTCAGCAAATCATCACCGCACAGGCCTGATCTTGCATAAAATACACCCAGATGAGGCCATGCTCCTCTCACCGTAATATCCCTGACGAATACGGGGGCAGCGTCACACTCGGCCCTGCTTAGCTGGAGACCCGAGATGCCAGGCCAAGGGGAGCCGGCCCAATCTCCAGCCCCGGGTGCATGCGGATTGGCTCACACCCCTGCCCCATTCAGGCCCTGTCATGGCTTGTACCCCTGCCCCATCTGCACCCCCGCCCCCGGCTCACACCTGCCCTGTCTGTGCCCACCCAGTCTCACCCCTGCCCCGTCTGTGCCCACCCTGGCAGCGCCGCCTGGAGGAGCAGAAACGGGAGCTGTGCCGCCGGAACGAGCAGGCGTCCTCGGACCGCTGCACGGCCGTCCTGCTGGAGCTGTCGGACGAGCTGGACGAGCAGATCGGCCAGGGGGCCTATTCGGTGCCCGGGGGCTACCAGCGCTTCCAGGACGACCAGCGGCAGATGGTGGAGCAATACTGGCAGGTGCCGGGGAAGGGGGTAAAGGTAGGAGAGGGCTGGAGCCCGGCTCTGTCTGTCTGTGCGCCCCCTCGTGCAGCCCGGGAAGCCCTGCTGAGAACCAGGCGTCAGCTTCCCCCACCTCGGCAGTTCCTGGATCCTCCCCAGAGCGGGGGCAGCATCAGCGTGTGAGCCTGCCCCCCCCCCAGCCCTCCCCGCTGCCAACGTGCCGGGGGGCCTGGTCCTCGTGGCCCCTCCAGCCCTCGGCCGCTCTGCTGGGGCTGCGGGTGGGGGCCTTTGTCCTGCTAAAAACCCGGCTCAGCCCCCCGCTCATCCGGAGCAGGCGCCGAGGGTGTCGAGTGGGAATGAAATGCTGACTCCGGGGCTGGATGGAGGGGAAAGGCCCCACGTCCCAGCGCCCGCCCCCCTCCACGCCAGCCAGTCCCGTTACTCTCCGGTGCCGCGATCCAGAATCCCGACCCGGATCCGGCCCCACAGGACAACCCCCCTGACCCGGTGGCTCCCACTCTCCGTCCCCAGGCCGACGCGGTGCTGCAGGAATTCCTCCAGTCCAAGGAGGCCGTGGCCCAGTCCATCCTGCAGACGGACGAGGCCCTGACGGAGAAGGAGAAGGAGATGGCAGGTACCCACCGGGGGGCCGTCGCGCCGCGGGGGGGGGGGGGGGGGAGGTCCCTGGGCTGCAGGCAGAGTCACCGTGCCCCTCGCCGGGCCGACCCACCTCTCTCTCCCCGTCCCAGCCCAGCGAGCCTGGGCCCAGGCGGCCGAGCGGCAGCAGCAGGTCCGGCAGCAGGAAACGGCTGAGCTGCGGCAGAAGCTGGAGGACGAGAAACGCAGCTACCGGGAGAACCTGCGGCAGCTGGAGACGAAGCTGGAGGGCGAGAGGAAGACGCTGCTGGAGGAGCAGGGCAAGATGCTGGATCAGAAACTCAAGGTACCGGGGGGGCCGCGGGTGCTCGGCGCTGCAGGGGATGGATGGGCAGATCCGTCGCGGTCGAGCCCGGCCCCGTGCTTTGGGGGGCCCCCTTGCTTCAGGGGGACGTGGGGGCTGGTAGCAGTGCCACCGACCCTGCTCTGCTCTGCCCCATTTTGCCGGCTCCGGGCATTGATCGGGAGAGGAGGGGGCAGGGGCAGGAAGAGGCGGGGCGGGGCCTGGGGTGGGGGGGTTGTCCCAGGCCCCGCACCAACCTAGGGACAGGCCTGCGGATGGGCACAGCCCGGGCAAGGGTGCCCCTGCCACCGGCCTCTGCCTGCCCAGGGTGGGACTCGCATGTGTGGGCGAGCCGGGGCGCTGGCAAATGGCAGGCAGGGGGCGGGCTACCGGGCTAGATGGGCGCAGGGGGTGGATCCCCCAGAGACGGAGTTGCTGGGGGGCGCAGTGTTCCCGTGACCTCTCCCTGCCTGTGGGGTGGGGGATGTACCGTGTGTGTGTGTGTGGGGGGGGGCTGGGGATCCCCCTCACGCTGTCGCTGCCCCCCAGGAGCAGGAGGCCCTGCTGAGGGAGGGGTTCCGGGAGGAGGCCGGTCGCCTGGAGAACCAGATCCAGCACCTGCAGCAGCAGAACGAGGAGATCCGGAAGCCGTCCTGGATCCAATCGGCGCTGGGGACGCTGGCCGACGTGGCCTCCCTCGTGCTACCCGGCTTCGTCGGCAAGGCCACCGGGGTCGTCACCAACATCTTCCGGCGCCTGTTCTGATGGGGCCCCCGGCCGCCCACTCACCTCTGTACCCCTGCGCCCGTTCACCCGCGGAACCCCCCGCCACAGGACGCTCTGACGTCCAGCAAAGGCTCCCAACCTCCTTGCTTCATGGCCGGGGCCGGCCCCACACTGGCGGGCTCAGGGAGCAATAGTTCCCCCACAAGGCCTTGTGGGGAGGGGGCATTGTGGGCGACACGGTGCTGTTGGAGAGAGATACCGGGATGGATGGGCCCATTGGCCTGCTCTGTGGCCGGGCCCCAGGTGAAGTGGCCACCAGAACGCTACACCTGGGAACCCAGCACTCCCCAGTCGAGGCAGCTCTTCTCCCCGGGTGTCTCCCCACCCCAGGCCGAGGGAGGGGAGCTGGGCGGGGGAGGGCGCCTCTCTCCTTGCCTTGTCGCTGGTTGGCTTTAAACTCTGCAGTTAAATAAATGTCTCCACGAACCTCCCTTACACTGTGTCGTGGGGGGGGGGGGGGGGGGGTGCTGCTCTCTGGGCACATGAAGCGACGCCCCTGAACCAAACGTGCGGGACTGTTTGCAGGATCTTTCCAAGGGGATTAAGGCAAAACGCCACATTGATTAGTGATACAGGGATCAATCAACACTCTAGCGTATGCATATGATCTATCTCACACTCATGCACTCACACTCACACACACACACACACACACACACACACACACACACTCCGTCTTGCTGTTGTTACCAACTGGTTGCTCCCCTTAACTGCACTGGCCAGGTGAGTTAGATGGGGGAGGGGTGGAGCCGGATCGATGCTCCGATGGTGACAAGACGAGACCCGGGGTCCCCTCCAGACACCTCACTTCTATAGCAGCTCCCCTCTTGTGCAAATCCACTCCAGAGTCAAACTCTGGGTCTGTGTCCGTTGGTCTTTGTGCTGCTTTTCTCTGGGTGTTGTCCCCAGGCTGCTCACAGAGGGTGTTACCTAAAGAAGGTGCCTCGCCTCTAACCCCCAGGGCCGTCAGTATGTCTGAGCTTCTTTGCCACTTGATTGTCCTTTGATCTGGCTCCATCCCCTCTCCAACTGTTGCAGTGTCTGGAGGTGGGTTTCTTCCCAGCCTCACTCGTTCACACCTCGTCAGTCAACAGGGCAACTGATTACAGAGTGGGGGGAAGATCTGATCCTACTCCTAGCAAACAGACACATGTTTCTTTCTACTTTAACTCTACTGTCCTTCTGGGCTAGAACATCTAATACAAAGTTTTCTATATAGGGATCTAATACAAAGTTCCCATATCAAATAGGGATCTAATACAAAATGGGGATCTAATACAAAGTTGTATGAAAATAGAGAGGCACAATGCCAAGTCATATAAATACAAAATAACACAATGCAAGATGCAATGTCATAACGATAAAGATACTTAATACAAAATCACACAATGCAACATCATAAGGATTCATAGGATTTCTCTCTACAGGACGAGCCGTGAACCCACCCGGCTGCCCTGAACTGCCTGCTGCCAAGGCAGGGTCAGTGCGGTGAGATTTTTAAGCAGCAGGGTGACTAGTGGTTAGAGCAGGGGGCTGGGAGCCAGGACTCCTGGGTTCTATCCGGGCTCTGGGAGGGGAGTGGGGTCTAATGGTTAGAGCAGGGGACTGGGAGCCAGGACTCCTGGGTTCTCTCCCCGGCTCTGGGAGGGAAGTGGGGTGTAGCGGTTAGTGCGGGATGGGGTTGGGAGTAGCCAGCCACACGGGGTGGCAGAGCTGTGAGGCGGAGCAGAGCCCAGGGCTGGGAGAGCAGGCGGCTGTTGGTTGGTTGAGGGGCATCAGCACCATGGGCCCGTTGCCGGGTGCGGTGCCTCGTGCATCCATCTGTTTGGATTCCACCGCCGGGACCGCCAGAGCCACCCGGCCCAGCTCTTCTCGCCGGGCTCCTCTGAGGAGTGGGGGGATATCAGCCCCCCCCCCCGCCTGCAAGGGGCGTCTCGTGGTTTGAAATCTGCCCAGAGGAAGAGGAAGCTGAGGCGTGGGCGCTGCCCGGTGGGGCCGGTGACTCCCGTCTCGGTGCCGGCCGCAGCCGTGGGGTGCTCCCTGTGAGCCCCCGGCCCAGCCTCTGCTCCCGGTGCCCGTGGGCTTTCCCGTGAACGTGGCCTAGTGCGGGGGGCGGCTGGAGCCGCTGGGGCCCAAGGACACCGGGGTGGCCCCTGCCTGCCAGTGTCCGCGGCGGGGCTGGCACCTTCCAGGAGCCGGGGCCGGGCCGGCAGGAGGCTGCCTGCTGGGAGGCAAGGAACCGAGCGCCCTGGCAGGAGCTGGGGTTACCTGCACCCCAGGGCCCCCCAGCCTGGGCCGGCCCAGCCCTCGACCCGGGAAGGTGCCCGGGGAAGGGGACAGAGTCACGCTGCGCTCGGCTGACGGGCAGGGCGGTGCCAGGCAGGGCACAGACATGACCCCGGGTGCCCTACGTCTGCCCCACTCGGCTGCCTCCCCACAGGCCAGGACTCCTGGGTTCTATTTCCCACTCGGTCTCGTGCTCTCACTCCCAGCGACATGAGTTTCTGCAGTTAATATGTTCCCATCCAAGGCTCCGCTTAGGAACAAACCCCGAAGCCCCAGCTACCCGGGACCCCCCGTTTAATTCACATCGGCTCCATGCGGACAGCCAGATTTCACCTGGATGGCTCATGCCTGGTTAGTGAAAACCCCTCGCCACAAACGGCTGAACCCCAAACCTCTGTGGTGTGTGTGTGTCCCAGCGGCCGCTGCGGAGGCGGGGGGACAAACCATGGGGTGTGTGTGTGAGAGATGCACACTGGGGCTTTAAGGGGTGTTTAAGCCCCTCTCTCTCTCTCTCCTTCCCACCAGGCCAGGGGGGATATTATGGGCCCCAGACAGCTGCTCTGGGTCTCAAAGTGGCAGGGCAGCATTTCCTGAGGGGGGGTGGAAGCTTGGCCCCCTCCCCACTGCTCAATGACCCAGCAGGGAGCAGGTTGGGAGGGTCAGTGGGGCGGGGGGGGGGGGCTGCTGAGACCTGAGTGGGCGCTCAGCAGGGGGCGCCGTGCTGCAGGGAATGGGGCGTGGGCTTAGTAGGCAGCACGGGGTTGCAGGAAGCTGGGCGGGGGGTCAATGGGGGGCGGGGGGTGCTGGGATCTCAGGGAGGCCCAGCGCATTGGGACGATCCCGCCGAGCCAGCAGGCCGGGGCCCTTGGGGGCCGCGTCTCCATCCTGAGGCTGTTTAACTCTCGCAGAGGCAGCTGTTGGCAGTGCAGGGGCCATGACACACAGCACAGCGGCCCGAGGGCACCTCACTGCCAAGCCTCCCGCTGCTCCCCTGCCGAGGCAGCAGAGATGATCCCCAGTGCATCCCCCCCCCCACTCCTAGCACACTGGGGCTCATCTCTGCTGCCTCCGCAGGGGAGCAGCGGTGCCCTCGGGCCGCTGTGCTGTGTGTCATGGCCCCTGCACTGCCAACAGCTGCCTCCGCGAGGGTTAAACGCCCTGAGGATGGAGACGCGGCCCCCAAGGGCCCCGGCCCGCTCCCGGACGGATCGTCCCCTGGGCGGCTCCAGGGAGGGACTCGCCCCCCGCCCCCCGGGTTTCCCGGAATCCGCCCGGGGCTCGGAAAGGCGCCGCCGCTTTCGGTTTCCGTCTGACTCTGACCGGGCTCGTCCCCACGCCCGGGGCGGGGTCGGGCCGGGCATCCTGTCACTCCCCAAGCCCCCCCAGCCGCAGAGAGAACCCAGGCGTCCTGGCTGCCAGGGCCCGCCCCCTGCCCGGCCGGAGGAGGAGCTGAGCGGGGCTCTGGGTGTCTCTGCCCGAGACTTCCCCGCTCGCTGTCCGGACGGGCCGGGGCTGGTGACCGGGCAGGAGAGACGCTGCCCCCGCGCTGACTTCACCCGGCTTCAGCGCTGAGCGACCGGCCCCCGGTAAGAGACCCCCGGCTCGCCCCCTGCGCCCCTCCCAGAGCCAGGAGAGAACCCAGGAGTCCTGGCTCCCAGCCCCTCCCGCTGCGCCCCTCCCAGAGCCAGGAGAGAACCCAGGAGTCCTGGCTCCCAGCCCCCCCTGGCTCTCCCCCTGCGGGAGCTGGCTTGAGGGACATATCTGCCTTGCTGGCTGTGGGAAATGAACCCAGGAGTCCTGGCTCCCCCAGCCCCACCCCCACTCTAAACACCAGCCCCCACTCCCTTCCCAGTGCTGGGGAGAGAACCCAGGAGTCCTGGCTCCCAGCCCCGCTCCCCGTCCCCTCCCTGTGGCTAGGGCCTGCCAGGGCACAGTGCTCTCACCGTTCCCCAGGGAGGGCCGGGCAGCGCGAAGGACACAGGACAGTTTAAGCAGCGGGACTGGCTGGCACACGTGTGTGTGTGTGTGTGTGTGTGTTGGGGGGGTGTCAGGAAATGGACACGGAACCCAGCCCCCTCCCCGGCTGTGTGAAACCCAATGGATCAGGGCCCTGCGGGGTGTCGTCAGCTCACTGTTGCTGGGGCAACGTGTCGTTTAGCCTGCTCCATTCGGGTGCTCCGGGATCCCCCCGGCCTCGCCCCCAGGCTCCGGGATCCCCCCGGCCTCGCCCCCAGGCTCCGGGATCCCCCTGGCCTCGCCCCCAGGCTCCGGGATCCCCCCGGCCTCGCCCCCAGGCTCCGGGATCCCCCTGGCCTCGCCCCCAGGCTCCGGGATCCTCCCGGCCTCGCCCCCAGGCTCCGGGATCCCCCCGGCCTCGCCCCCAGGCTCCGGGATCCCCCCGGCCTCGCCCCCAGGCTCCGGGATCCCCCCAGCCACACGGGAGAAGCACAAGGACCGTGAAGAGGCTTTTTGCCCACAAAAGCTTATGCCCAAATACATCTGTTAGTCTTCAACTCCCACGACCACGGCTCCCCTCTGACACTTGAGGGACTGGGTGTTCCTCCTGAAATGATCAGCTGTGACAGAGGGGCCCTAGGGTGCCAGTGAGAATCCAGCCCTGCCCCGCCAGCCTTTGTGGCTGCAAAGGAAACATTTCCAGATGTGATCTCCTCCGGGCAGAGTTTTCTGCCTGAGTGTGCAGAAAGCCTGAGCCGAAAGCCCTGCGAGTGGCATGAACTGCCTTGTTTCTAGTATTGGCGTGTTAACTCTGAAACCTAATGATGACACAGTGACCTATTTCACGGCTTGTTCCAGCTATGGGTTGGCCCAGGCATAGCGCCTGAGGTTGGAGCCATTTGTTGCTGAGGGGGCGGGAGGGAGAAATGCTCCCTTTGCGTGTGCCTCTGGGGCAGAGCGCCTTGGACACCAGCTGTTGACACCCTCCTGTCCTTTGTGCAGGGCTCTCTGCCGCTCCCTCTCTCTAGCCGGTGGCCATGGAGGGGCCCGTGTGCCTGGTGGGGAACGGCGCCGACGGGCAGCTGGAGGTGAACCCCGCGGCGCTGGAGATCCTGAGCGGCCTGGCCCAGCCCGTGGTGCCGGTGGCCATCGTGGGGCTGTACCGCACCGGCAAGTCTTATCTCATGAACGCCTTGGCCGGGAAGCAGAGAGGTGAGAGGTGTCCCGGCCCCACTTCCCCTCGGCCCTGGGCTGGAGCCAGGGGGCAGGTGCGCCCGGGCGCTGGGTCTCGACCCCTGTAACGAGGCTGGTTCTGACTGGGCCCAACTGAGAGTGCCAATTCAGGACAAATTGCTTCAAGCAGGGCAGTGACAGCCCAAGGCTGGGGGTTTCCACCTCTAAGGCACCAAACCAGCCAGCCAGAGGAGATTTTGGTTTTACCCCACTGGCTAACCACAAGTCATCCCAAGCAATCCCCTTAGACACTCCAGTTTCCCAGTCTCACCACCAGTGCCACTCGTTACGGGGACAAATGGTCATGAAAACCAATGCCCCAGTAAAAGAAAAAAGGTTCTGTCGATCCCAACGGACCGAACCCCAGAGCCAGGTCAATATACAACTCAGATCTTCCCCCCAAATCACGCTGTTGCCGATCCTTTCGAATCGAAAATCGAAAGGTTTATTCATACAAGGAAGCAGGTCTAGGTGAGAGCTGGAATCGGTTACATGGAATCAATTACACACAGCGACGGCAAAGTTCTTGGTTCAGGGACGGACTCAGCTGCAGGTTCAAATCCAGCCTCTGGAGCGTCCCCGGCTGGGCTGGGTCCTTCGGCCCTTTGTCCAGAGCGTCCGTTCGGAGCAAGGTCCCTCCCCAGGTCTGAAGCCGGATTGAAGACGAGTTGGAGGAGTTGCAGCAGCTTTTATTGTCTTTCGTCATGTGGCCTCTCTCAGTTCCGAAGACAAGCACCGGGGCACATGGCAAGAAACCCTCAGAGCTCGGTCCACAGGCAGGTCCCTGCAGACCCTGCTGAGTCCCAAGGTGCATCCGCCTTCTCTCAGTGGGTCAGTTGTGTCGCTGCTGGTCCTTCATGGGCCATCCAGCAGGCCAGGCCGAGCTGTCTGGGGTGTCCCCCAGCATCATAGCCCAGGTTTGAAATACAGACAGTCTAGAGCCAATACGTGTAACTTGAAATCCCAAACGGATCCATACATAGAACTGGCCTAATCCTAACCAGCAAACCGTACCGGGGCCTTAGACACCTCGGCTGACCCCTTTCTACAAGATTTGGTGCCACTGGCCCGTCTCCTCTCCCCAGGCTTCTCGCTGGGCTCCACCATCCAGTCGCACACCAAGGGCATCTGGATGTGGTGCCTGCCCCACCCCCGCCGGGCCGGCCACACCCTGGTGCTGCTGGACACCGAGGGGCTGGGCGACGTGGAGAAGGTGAGGGGGGGCGGCGGGAGGGGGCTGGAGGAAGGGGTCGTGCGGCCCTGCCCTGGGGAGCAGATTCTGAGACCCCAAGGCCAGAGGGACCCTGTGACCGTCTAGCCCGGCCCCCGGATAACACCAGGCAGATCCCAGTCCCCTCGAGAGGAACAGTCACCTCCATTTACAGGCTGCCCGGGATGGAGAATCCCCCGCGCCCCTGGGCCAGCCTCTCCCAGGGTCCATTCCCCTCCCCGGCCGAAACGGGCGCCTGATTTCCAGGCTCTTCACCTCCCAGCCGCTGGCTCCCCCCGCTCGAGTGAGGAGCCCTGGGCAGCTCTCTGCTCCCCGCGGACGGACGCGGATCAAGTCACTCCAGAGCCTGCCCTGGGCCTGGCTGAACAGCGGGAGTCCCGGCCTCGCTCGCTCTGGGGCCGGGCTTCGAACCCTCGAATCCTCCCTGGGGCTCTTCTCCGGCCCCTCCCCAGCGTATCACCAGCCGGCGGGGATGGGCGGCCCCAGAGCCGGGCGCGGGAATCGCTGGGCACGTATCCAGCGTGTCGCCCCCAGGCCAACCCCCGAGGGGAGATCCCCTCCCGGCTCCCCCGGAGAGCCCCCGTTCGGGATCCCAGGCCGGCGCTCGGCCCCGGAGCAGCCCCCTCGTGCCCTGCGCTGGGCACCCGGGCTCGGGTTCCTGATCCAACCCCCCTCCGCGGCCCAGGGCGACACCAAGAACGACACCTGGATCTTCGCGCTGGCCGTGCTGCTCAGCAGCACCCTGGTCTACAACAGCAAAGGGACCATCGACCAGTACGCCATGGAGCAGCTGCAGTATCCTTGCCGGGGGTGGCCCCTGGGGGGCTGGGTGTCCTGGGGGGTGGGGACTGGGGGGGCCTGGGGCTCCTGGGGGTGGCCCCTGGGGGGCTGGGCGTCCTGGGGGGTGGGGACTGGGGGGGCATGGGGCTCCTGGGGGTGGCCCCTGGGGGGCTGGAGGTCCTGGGGGTGGCCCCTGGGGGGCTGGGGCTCTTGTGGGGTGGTCCCTGGGGGATGTGGGGCTGGGACCCCCCCATTCAGTCCCACGCCGGGCGGTAGCACCCAGGTCTGGCCCCAGTGTGAGTCCTCAGCCCCCGGCCCAGTTTCGTGTCGGAGCTGACCGAGCACATCAAGGTGAAGGCGCAGCGAGGGGACGACGCGGAGGAGGACACCGAGTTCGTCCGCTTCTTCCCCAGCTTCGTCTGGGCCGTGCGGGATTTCACGCTGGAGCTGAGGATCGAGGGGCAGCTGGTGACGGAGGATCAGTACCTGGAGCACGCGCTGGAGCTGAGGAAAGGTGAGCTGGGCTCAGCCGTGTGCCGGGGGGCCCATCACCCCGGTATCCTGCCTCCTCCCTGCCCCAAGATCAGACCCATGGGCCCATCTACCCCGGCGTCCCGGCCCCTGGCACCGAGGGCCAGGAGCCCAGTAGGCGGCACAAACAACAAAGATACCGGCCCTGTCCAATGAGCCGACGCTGTAAGAGACGTGGCCGAGATAGACAGACGGGGACAATATAGGGCAACGTGATCCGAACGGCCCTTCTCGGCCCTCGCAGCTGTGAACGTTCCTTAGCCAGGTCCAAACGAAACCCTAACCCAAGAGCGAGGAGCGCTAGTCCTAGGAACCCGAACCCTATGTGACGGGTTCGGTCACAGAGACCCCCTGGGGACTGTCACCTGATGTGCTGAATTGACCTCTGAGCCCGTTTTCCCTGCCAGCCTGGGACTCCAGATCCCTGCCTGGTTGAGCCAGACACGCCAGCCTGCTGCAAACATAGACGCAGGTCTGGTTCACACCCCCAAAGCTGCAGACTTGAACCAAAAACTGCCCAGCAGGTTACTTATCTCCAGCACCCAGACACCCAGTTCCCAATGGGACCCAAACCCCAAATAAATCCATTTTACTCTATGAAGCTTATAGAGGGTAAACTCATAAATTGTTTGCCCTCTATAACACTGATAGAGAGAGAGATGCACAGCTGTTTGCCCCCCTTCCCCTCCCAGGTATTAATCACTTACTCTGGGTTTATCAATAAACAGAAGCGATTTTAGGAAGTATAAAAAGTAGGATTTAAGTGGTTTCAAGTAATAACAGACTGAACAAAGTTACCAAGCAAAATAAAACAAAACACGCAAGTCTGAGCCTAATACATTAAGAAACTGATTACAGGTAAATCTCACTCTCAGAGATGTTCCAATAAACTTCTTTCACAGACTAGACGCCTTCCTAGTCTGGGCCCAATCCTTTCCCCGGTACAGTCCCAGGGGAAACCTAGTCCCAACTCGACATACCCTACCCATGTGAACCCAAACCCGAACTGTATGTGGCCTACCTTCGAGCTCGGCACCTGCCGCGGGATAACGCGCAGGTCTCCGTGTCTCCAGAGCACTGGACACCCCCGGCCCCCGGAGCTCCCGAGCGGCGATTGGGGGAGGTGTGTCGTTAGGGCCGTTTGGGTTTGGTGAAACCTGCGGATCAAGGCGCCGTTTCGCAGGTGCCGGGGGGTTTGTTGACTTGTTCCTTTGGGAGGAAAATAAATAATAAAAGAATCCAAAAAATATGGATTTTTTTTCTTTTGGTTTTAAATAACGTTTGGTTCCAAAATCTCCATTTGGTTTTATTCCCCGTCCCAACGTTGTTTAAAAATGGCCGGGATGAAAACACCACGTTTCCTTCGGCCCCAGAGTAGGTTTTTTTCAGCTTTTCAATTTTCCGAAACTTCTCGTTTTTCATCTGACCTAAGATGAATTTCCCCCGGGTGTCTGGAAGCTGCCAACAACCCCAGACTCCGTTATTAGCCCTGTCCTGGCTCTAGCCCCTGCTTCTCCTTGGCTCTCCAGGCACCAACAAGAAGGTGATGGAATACAACCTGCCGCGGCAGTGCATCCGCAATTTCTTCCCCACCCGCAAGTGCTTCGTGTTTGTCCAGCCGGCGTCCCGGCAGGAGATGGGCCGGCTGGATTCCCTGCCCGACAGTGCCCTGGACCCGCTGTTCCTGGACCAGACCCGCCGGTTCTGTGGCTACGTCTTCCAGTGCTCCAACGTCAAGACGGTCAAAGGAGGGATTCCGGTCAACGGGCGAAGTACATCAGCCCCGCGGCTGCTCGGAGGAGACGCAGGCCCGTGGCTTTACCGGCCGATCTGCCCTCTTTGTCCGAGAGTAACCCAGCCCCGAGGAGGGAGGGAATTTCCCCGGCGTGCGGGGAGCTATTTTCAGAGAGCATTTAGCAGGTGTTGGAGAACCGAACCCTCTGTGGCTCCGGGAGATCCCCTGGTGCCCTGGTCCTTGGTCTCTCTCCCTTTGCCTTCTTGCCGACACACCGGGGTGAAAGCAGAACCCTCCCAAGCAGGAGCTGCTACCCCTGGAGCTAGAGAGACGAGGGGCCCCTAGCGGGGCTGGGACCTGCTCGGATCCCCTGGGGATGGGCGCCGGGAACACACTCTGCGGTGGGTTGCACCTGGCCTTGTAGCGGAGGTGGAAACCGGGGCTCTCCTGCATTCAGGGATCCTGGAGCCACTCGGCCATGCAGAGCCCTACTGCCTGCTGAGATCCTGCTGGCGTTACCCACCGGCGGGCGGGTGTGACGGGTGCCCCCCCGCCCCCCCCCCCGGGCCGACCCACCCGGGAGAGGAGCTAGTTCCGGGCCCGGCTACGGAGCCCTGGCTGTGCTCGGAGGATGCTCGTTCCGAGCCTCTGGCAGTTCGAATCCCAGATGAGCCCCGTTGGACCAGGGTCTGCAGAGCTAAGAGCAGGAGCTCTGTGTCTGCGACCGGAATAACCCCTGTCCCCCGGGGGTCGGCGCCGAGGAGAATCCGGGACCCGCTCCCCATTGGAGTCCCCTGGGCGCCAGGTGCTGTACAAATGTACAGTCCCCTCCCCCCAGCTCTTACCCCTCCCCCTTCCCTCGCCCAGGGTTCAGCTCCTTGGTGCAGAGCTACGTGGGCACCATCCGCAGCGGGCAGGTGCCCTGCCTGGACAACGCGGTGAGCGCCATGGCCGCTATCGAGAACGGGGCGGCCCTGGGGGAGGCGCTGGCTCTCTACGCGGCCGGGATGGGGGGGCTGCGGCTGCCGGCGGAGCTGGGCGAGCTCTCGGCGGCGCACGGGACGTGCGAGGCGGACGCCCTGCGGCTCTTCATGCAGCGCTCCTTCAAGGACGAGGAGCAGGGCTTCCAGGCCCAGCTGCTGGTAGGTGGGGGCGTCCCGGGCGGGCCCAGCAGCAAGGGGGGCGTGGCTGGGAGGGATTTGCACTGTGGGGGGGAGGGGCCCGTGGGCACCAGTGGTGGGTCAGGGCCCCTTTGTGCCATGAGGGGTACGGAGACCCACCGAGACCTGGTCCCTGCTCCCGGGACCGTCCAGTGCCCGGGTGACCTGATTGGCCAATGACCTTTCAGCTCTCCCAATCCTCTGACTGGCCAATGACCTTTCAGCTCTCCCATTCCCCTAATTGGCCAATGGACCGCTGGCTCTCCCAATCCCCTGATTGGCCAATGACCTTTCAGCTCTCCCATTCCCCTAATTGGCCAATGGACCGCTGGCTCTCCCAATCCCCTGATTGGCCAATGACCTTTCAGCTCTCCCATTCCCCTGATTGGCCAATGGACCACTGGCTCTCCCGATCCCCTGATTGGCCAATGACCCTTCGACCCTCCAATCCCCCGACTGGCCAGTGAGCCGCAGTCGGTCGCGGGCGTCAGCCGTTGCTCTGCGGTGGCGGGTCACGGAGTGTGGGGGAGTCGGGGCCCTGCACCCCACTTCCTGCGATTCCCCGGGACTCTCAGCCAGCCGGGAACACAAGAGGTTTATTAGCCGACAGGAACAGGGTCTAAACAGAGCTTGTAGGTGCAGGAAACAGGACCCCTCAGTCAGGTCCATCTTGGGGGCAGGGAGGCCAGACTCTCTCTGTGCCTCCCCCCACGTCCCCAGCCAGCCCCAAACTGACTCTCCAGCCCCACCTCTGCCTTTGTCTCCTTCCCGGGCCAGGAGTCACCTGATCCCTTTGTTCTCCAACCCCTTCAGCCGGCACCTTTGCAGGGGAGGGGCCCAGGCCAGCAGTTGCCAGGAGACAGCGTGTCGGCCCTTCTCTGTCATCACCCTGCCCTCTAGACTAGGGCTCTGCAATCACACCCCTTTATCCCACCACCTAGAGACGTAAGAAATGCACAGGGGAAACTGAGGCACACACAGTATTGTGAGGAAACACTAAGAACAGTCCCACTTCCTCACACGGGGTTTCTCCCTTTCCTTGCCCAGGCCGGGATCACGGAGCGATACGCAAACCTCCTGGCGGAAAACGAGGCCGTGTCGGAGCAGAGCTGCCGGGCCCTGCTGGAGCAGCTCTCGGCCGCCATGCAGCAGAAACTCAGCGCCGGGATTTACTCCCAGCCCGGCGGGTACCAGGCCTACGCCAGGGACCAGAACCAGGTGGTGGAGAATTACCGGGCCAAGCCCAACAAAGGGGTCAAGGTGAGTGTCTGAAATTAGCCCCCTCCCCTCGGCCGGGCAGTTACAACAGCCGGCGCGGCTCCGGGAGAAGGAGCCGGATTTCGCTCTGGCTGGCGCCTCGCCAGCGGGGCCCCATGCCAAGGCACTGTGTGTTTCATGCTAAATCCGCCCCTGGGTCTGGTTGTGACCTGCGGTCACTGTGGCCCATGGTGACGGCCTCCAATCCCACCTGGGGCGTTTGTGGGGCTGGGAAGGTCTCGCAAAGCCCCTTGGTCACGGAGATGCTTTTCCGAGCAGGAAGGTGCCGGGGGCGGATTCCCCCCAGGATCCCGCCCCGCTCTGCCTGGGCCCAATCCGAATCTTTCCATGGATCGATGGGCTTTGGATCAGGCCCTGTATGAACAGAGACTGGGCCCTGCGTGAGGTTCATTGATTCCCAGCCCACGGGGGACCCCTGTGATCAGCGGGTCCGATCTCCTGCCCAGCACCGGGCGTAGGACGTCTCTGGAGTGATTCCTGTTTGACCGAGAGCAGATCTCCTAGAGAAACACCCACATTCCCCAGCGGGGGACGGCGTTTGCCTCGGGGGAGGCAGCTCCTCTCGACCCGGTCGCTTGCTTTCTAACCCGGGGGTCCGGCGACCGTCGGGAAGCCCCCACCACAGCGTCGATTTTCCTCCCCCGAGGGGATGCGGCCGCAGAGAGGCGGGATCAGCCCCTGTGGCGCAGCTCAGCTCCCATCTCCCCACCCCCGACTCCGGCTCCTGCGACCCTCCCGCTTCATGGGGGGGAACATCTTGCCCCAAGGCGGAATAAAGTCCCCTGTGAGGCCCACGCCCCTGGGACAGGAGGGAGCTCATTAGCATATTGATGGGAGCTCATGAATAATCCAGCACTTGGCCTTCTCTGGCCCCAGGCGGAGGAGGCTCTGGAGCAGTTCCTGGCCAGTAAGAAGGCCGAGGCGGAGGCCGTGCTGAAGGCCGACAACCTGCTGACGGAGGCGGAGAAGCACGTGGCCGGTGAGAGCCCGCGAACGAGCCCTGCCCCCGGTTTCCGTCACTGCAGCGAGTCTGTGCAGCGCCTGACGCCGCGGGGCCCTGGGCCAGGACTGGGCTCGTGGGTGCTACGGCCCTGCAGACTGCAAATACCGGGGTCCCCGCTGCCGAGCGTCTGTCGGCCAAACTCATTGCACCCACCAGGAGCTCCCTGCATCCCCCACCCCACCCCCAGCAAACTGCCCGGGTGCCCCCTCCCAGCCCCCTTTATCTTAGAGACTCCCTGCCACCCCCTGCCCCTCCGCTCATGTGGGATGCTCTGCATGACCCCCACTTCTTCCTCTGCATGCCCTCAATACCCCCCACGCCCAGGGCTCTGCATGCCCTCAATACCCCCCACGCCCAGGGCTCTGCATGCCCCTCAATACCCCCCACGCCCAGGGCTCTGCATGCCCTCAATACCCCCCACGCCCAGGGCTCTGCATGCCCTCAATACCCCCCCACGCCCAGGGCTCTGCATGCCCTCAATACCCCCCATGCCCAGGGCTCTGCATGCCCTCAATACCCTCCATGCCCAGGGCTCTGCATGCCCTCAATACCCCCCCACGCCCAGGGCTCTGCATGCCCTCAATACCCCCCATGCCCAGGGCTCTGCATGCCCTCAATACCCCCCATGCCCAGGGCTCTGCATGCCCCTCAATACCCCCCATGCCCAGGGCTCTGCATGCCCTCAATACCCCACACGCCCAGGGCTCTGCATGCCCTCAATACCCCACACGCCCAGGGCTCTGCATGCCCCTCAATACCCCCCATGCCCAGGGCTCTGCATGCCCTCAATACCCCCCATGCCCAGGGCTCTGCATGCCCCTCAATACCCCCCATGCCCAGGGCTCTGCATGCCCCTCAATACACCCCCACGCCCAGGGCTCTGCATGCCCTCAATACCCCTCCACGCCCAGGGCTCTGCATGCCCCTCAATACCCCCCCACGCCCAGGGCTCTGCATGCCCCTCAATACCCCCCCACGCCCAGGGCTCTGCATGCCCTCAATACCCCCCACGCCCAGGGCTCTGCATGCCCTCAATACCCCCCCACGCCCAGGGCTCTGCATGCCCTCAATACCCCACACGCCCAGGGCTCTGCATGCCCTCAATACCCCCCCACGCCCAGGGCTCTGCATGCCCTCAATACCCCCCATGCCCAGGGCTCTGCATGCCCTCAATACCCCCCATGCCCAGGGCTCTGCATGCCCTCAATACCCCCCACGCCCAGGGCTCTGCATGCCCCTCAATACCCCCCATGCCCAGGGCTCTGCATGCCCCTCAATACCCCCCATGCCCAGGGCTCTGCATGCCCTCAATACCCCCCACGCCCAGGGCTCTGCATGCCCTCAATACCCCCCACGCCCAGGGCTCTGCATGCCCTCAATACCCCCCCACGCCCAGTGCTCTGCATGCCCTTAATACCCCACACGCCCAGGGCTCTGCATGCCCCTCAATACCCCCCATGCCCAGGGCTCTGGATGCCCTCAATACCCCCCATGCCCAGGGCTCTGCATGCCCCTCAATACCCCCCATGCCCAGGGCTCTGCATGCCCTCAATACCCCACATGCCCAGGGCTCTGCATGCCCTCAATACCCCACACGCCCAGGGCTCTGCATGCCCCTCAATACCCCCCCATGCCCAGGGCTCTGCATGCCCTCAATACCCCCCATGCCCAGGGCTCTGCATGCCCCTCAATACCCCCCATGCCCAGGGCTCTGCATGCCCCTCAATACCCCCCCACGCCCAGGGCTCTGCATGCCCTCAATACCCCTCCACGCCCAGGGCTCTGCATGCCCTCAATACCCCACACGCCCAGGGCTCTGCATGCCCTCAATACCCCCCCATGCCCAGGGCTCTGCATGCCCTCAATACCCCCCACGCCCAGGGCTCTGCATGCCCTCAATACCCCCCACGCCCAGGGCTCTGCATGCCCTCAATACCCCCCACGCCCAGGGCTCTGCATGCCCCTCAATACCCCCCATGCCCAGGGCTCTGCATGCCCTCAATACCCCCCCACGCCCAGGGCTCTGCATGCCCTCAATACCCCCCACGCCCAGGGCTCTGCATGCCCTCAATACCCCCCACGCCCAGGGCTCTGCATGCCCTCAATACCCCCCACGCCCAGGGCTCTGCATGCCCCTCAATACCCCCCATGCCCAGGGCTCTGCATGCCCCTCAATACCCCCCATGCCCAGGGCTCTGCATGCCCTCAATACCCCCCATGCCCAGGGCTCTGCATGCCCTCAATACCCCACACGCCCAGGGCTCTGCATGCCCCTCAATACCCCCCCACGCCCAGGGCTCTGCATGCCCTCAATACCCCCCCACGCCCAGGGCTCTGCATGCCCCTCAATATCCCCCACGCCCAGGGCTCTGCATGCCCCTCAATACCCCCCCACGCCCAGGGCTCTGCATGCCCCTCAATACCCCCCACGCCCAGGGCTCTGCATGCCCCTCAATACCCCCCCACGCCCAGGGCTCTGCATGCCCCTCAATACCCCCCATGCCCAGGGCTCTGCATGCCCTCAATACCCCCCACGCCCAGGGCTCTGCATGCCCTCAATACCCCCATGCCCAGGGCTCTGCATGCCCTCAATACCCCCCACGCCCAGGGCTCTGCATGCCCCTCAATACCCCCCCACGCCCAGGGCTCTGCATGCCCCTCAATACCCCCCATGCCCAGGGCTCTGCATGCCCTCAATACCCCCCACGCCCAGGGCTCTGCATGCCCCTCAATACCCCCCCACGCCCAGGGCTCTGCATGCCCCTCAATACCCCCCCACGCCCAGGGCTCTGCATGCCCCTCAATACCCCCCCACGCCCAGGGCTCTGCATGCCCCTCAATACCCCCCACGCCCAGGGCTCTGCATGCCCTCAATACCCCCCACGCCCAGGGCTCTGTGGGTCCCGTCCCAACTCCCCTTCAAGCCGTGGTTAGGTAGGTCTCGTGCTGAGACAGGTGGCAAGGGGATGGCTCCCTAGTTACCCGCCCCGTCTCATGCCAACCGAGTCGGGGGTTTGCGTGGTGCCCGGGGGCTGCTCAGGGTGGTTGGGGGAGGGGTTGTGCCGCTATTTCCCCCTTTCTTTCCCCCCAAGAGGAGAAGCAGAGGGCGGAGATGCTGGAGCAGCAGCGGAAGGCGGCGGAGGAGAAGCGGCTGCAGACGGAGCAGCTGATGAAGGACCAGGAGCGCAGCCACCAGGAGCACGTGACGCAGCTGGAGGCCAAGCTGACGGAGGAGCTGGCCAGTGCCCGGCGGGAGGCGGTGCGGGCGCTGGAGAGCAAGCTGAAGGAGCAGGAGGCCATGATGCAGAAGGGCTTCGAGGAGAAAGCCAGGCTGATGGAGGACGAGATCTCGGGCCTCCGGCGGGAAATCAGCTCCGCCAGCAAGACCGACTTTCTGTTGAGCCTTTTCAGCACCATCGGGGACGGGCTGAGAGCCGTCGCCAGCGTGTCCGATTACCTGACATCCAGGCGCCTGTCGGGGAAGGGGGCGAGTAACCCGGGTAAAACCCAGAGACGAAAGTAGCCGGGGCCCCTGTGGGGCCCCCCCGGCGGCAGGTCCCACAAACGCTGCTTCTCTGCACAATCGAAAGCTTCTGCTGAGTAATTCCTGCGACCCGCCAGCCCCCCCAGCTGCGAACACAGGGCCCGGAGCTGTCTGCAAAAGGAAATTGCCGGACGCCTGGGTTCTGTCCCCTGCTCTGGGAGAGGAGCCGGGTCTAGTGGTCAGAGCGGGTGGGCTGGGAGCCAGGACGCCTGGGTTCGGTTCCTAACTCCTGCACTGTAATTCTGTGTAACTTTGTGCTGGTCACATCACTGTTCTGTGCCTCAGTTTCCCCTCTTTGAAATAGGGACCTTCCCCCTGGGAGGACGAAGTGTCGTGTGTTAGGTGCTGAGCGGCTGGTGCTCTCCACACGCACAGTGGTAACGGGGATCTCCAGCGAACGGCTCCGATTTCCCTGCATGCCCCCATGGCCGTGTAAATGCAGCCCCACTCCCAGGGCTCTCCCCGCTGCTGGCGCTGGAACGGGGCTGCCGGGTGTCTAGGGAGAGGCAGCTGTGGGGATGTCTCCTTTCCCCGGCTCAGCATGCTGAGAGCTAGGTCGTTATCCCCCGTCTGTAACGGGAGCGGCCGGCAGGTGGCTACCCGCTCGCCAGGGCCTGTATCTCCCTGCGCCCCGCAGCCCGGGGGTGAATTAAACAGGTTCCCATCTGCTGGAGCAGCCCTGTCCCAGTGTCTGTATTAACAACGGCTCCTGGTCGCGCTCTCCCTCCACCAGCGACACAGAGCCGGAGGGGCCATTTCCCTCCCCTGCGGAACCACGCAGCCATCCCATGAGGCTTTGCAGCGTTAGATCCCCCCTCGCACACAGATATCGATATGGAGAAGATCCTACAATCAGAGCCACATGGAAGGAGCAATTAAGCCTCTTCATGGACTGAGATAGCAGGATACGACAGAAGCCACTGTCCAAGGCACTGGGCCACAGGCTGGGGTATTAAAATGAAAGGCAGGTAGATTCCCTGATTGCAAAGGCAGGAGCTGAGTGTGTCTGTGGGTGTTTAGTGCAGAAAATCCAGGAGAAAGGGGGAGAAGCAACGAGGCGCGCGCCCCCAAGCGGGAAGCAAAGGGCCAGCTTAGGCACAGATCCGGCTGGAGAGGCACACTGGGGATGTCTGAGCAAGGAAACCGCCCGTGTTGTACGTCTCCACTGCGGTCCGGGGAGCAGCCTGGGTGGGCGTTGGTTGTAAAGACAGGATCGCACCCAGGAACAGATCTGACTCGTAGCTTCGATTTCTCCTCCTCATGGAAACCCCCAACTACCAGCAAACCCCACGGGCCCAGAACGGCAGCCCGGCAGGCTCTGGGGCCCTGCGAAGATCCAGCGCTCCCCCTGGGAGCCTGTTCCCGCGGCCAGTCACCCGCCCGGAGACATACATTGGTCTGGCTTGAACTCCCAGCCGGCAGTTCTTGTTCTGTCTTTTCCCACCAGCTCACAGGCAGGGACCCCGCGGGGGCGTCCGAGGGCAGGACGCCCACTCCTGAGCGGGGGCGGGGCGTAGTCTGGGCATTTCACTCGAACGGCCTCGACCAGAACCCCCCGAATGTGCCCCAGGGACTCTGAGCCGCGGAGCCGGGCGCGAGCAAATCGGCTCTAACCTGAACGCTCTGCACAGTTCATCCTCTGGGCATTGCTACCGCACCTCCACTGTGTGTGTGTGTGTGTGTGTGTGTGTCTGCCTCCCTGACGCCCCCTGCTGGAGGGGATGAGCCCTGTGGGGTGTGTGTGTCTGTCTGTCTGTCTGCCTCCCTGACGCCCCCTGCAGGAGGGGATGAGCCCTGTGGGGGGGTGTGTGTCTGTCTGTCTGCCTCCCTGACGCCCCCTGCTGGAGGGGATGAGCCCTGTGGGGGGGGGGGTGTCTGTCTGTCTGACGCCCCCTGCTGGAGGGGATGAGCCCTGTGGGGTGTGTGTGTCTGTCTGTCTGCCTCCCTGACACCCCCTGCTGGAGGGGATGAGCCCTGTGGGGTGTGTGTGTGTGTGTGTGCCTCCCTGACGCCCCCTGCTGGAGGGGATGAGCCCTGTGGGGTGTGTGTGTCTGTCTGTCTGTCTGCCTCCCTGACGCCCCCTGCAGGAGGGGATGAGCCCTGTGGGGGGGTGTGTGTCTGTCTGTCTGCCTCCCTGACGCCCCCTGCTGGAGGGGATGAGCCCTGTGGGGGGGGGGGTGTCTGTCTGTCTGACGCCCCCTGCTGGAGGGGATGAGCCCTGTGGGGTGTGTGTGTCTGTCTGTCTGCCTCCCTGACACCCCCTGCTGGAGGGGATGAGCCCTGTGGGGTGTGTGTGTGTGTGTGTGCCTCCCTGACGCCCCCTGCTGGAGGGGATGAGCCCTGTGGGGTGTGTGTGTGTGTGTGTGTGTGTGTGTGTGTGTGTGTGTGTGTGTGCCTCCCTGACACCCCCTGCTGGAGGGGATGAGCCCTGTGGGGGGGGGGGGTGTACGCACACTTGTGCAAGATGCCACCCGGCACATGGACATAACAGCGTCTGTTGTGGTTGCGAGTTGTCGGTTCACTCCAGTTGCTGGCCTGCGGGGCGGCCGGGGGCGTCTCTGACCCCTCTCCCCTGGAGACACTTTGGGGCCGATTTTCAGACTCGTCAGGCGCTGTGGGGGCTCGGCCCCACCCCCCAAACCAGGCCGAGGGGGCAGATTGCCAAAGGGCTTTAGGCACTTAGTGGCATGCCAGTTGGGGCCAGAGGCCCATTGATCTCGCTGGGCGTGCCGGGGCAGACCCGGCCCAGGCAGTTCGTACCGCGCTGCGTTAGCTCCCAGGACAGCACGCGCCATTCGCACCCAGGGTCTGTCTACACGGGGACGGCAGCTCTGGGGGCAGACCCACTCCGGCTCCAGCCCGCCCGCGGCTCAGGGGAGCCAGGCCCTGCTGCTCTCGCGTCCCAGCAGTAAACTCAAATCATCACACCTGAGGACAGCAGGGCTGAGCCCATCCCCCGGCTTTGGAGCCGTACCGCAGGAAGAACACAAAGGCGAAGGCTCTGCCCGGAACGGCTAGACCGGCTGTGTATCGCAAACTGTGTTAAACTGACACGCTGCTGCTTTAAATCCTCGGGGGGGTTCCTGGGCCTGCTGGCAGGTCGGGGGCTGTGTAAGGAAGCGTTCAACCCGAGTCAGTCTGCGGAGAGCCAGCCCAGAGCAAGGTGGGGGGAGCTGGGCCTCGCGACCTTTGGGAGCAGCCTGCTTTGTCTCTCTCTGGTTTTGGTTCTTGTGTGTGATCAACCTGGATTCTAAGCAAGAGGATTCAGAGGTTTTATGTGATGTCTCTGCCTGCGTGGCATGAAACGTAATCTTAGCAGAGTTCATTTCTGATGGACCGGCCCGTCCTCTTTATAGATAATTCTTACAATTCCCAGAGACGAGGACATGGCCGGGTTGGAATTTGCTCTGTGTTGTTCCCAAGCCCCAGTGAAATCAATCTTTCACTGTTTTCACTTTCAATAAGAAAACTGCACTGTCCCTGCCGCCGTGTCAGTCCCAGGACGTTTGAGAGCCCAGGTTGGGGAGGGAATCGCTTTTCTCGGCCCAGCGGCTGGTGGGGAGAGAGACGAGCTTTCGAGCCGCACCGAGTTCCCCTGGAGGTCTGGGAAATGTACGAAGGGCTCCTCTAACCGACAAACGTTAAGTCGATCTATGTTAGGTCGACTTACAGCTGCTGCAGGGATTACAGAAGTGGCTCATGTCCACACCAGGGGCGCTTCCACCGCTCCAAGGGGGCAGCGTGGGGGGCTGAGAGCCTGGGCTGCCCCCCCCCCCCGGCTCTCGGCTCCTCGCTGGGAGCCCAGTGGGGAACAGGGACCCCGAAGCACAGGTGGCCTCCAGGCTCTCTGAGGGGAGCGGGGAGCCAAGACCCCATGGAGGGGGGCAGCTGAGCTTTCTCTGGAGCCCCCCACTCGCTCTGGAGTGACACTGGGAGCGGGTTTCTTGCCCATGTCCTGGCTCCAGGCGGGGCAGCAGGAGCCATGGGATTGACAAGCCGACAGCCGATGTAAGCGATGCGTGGTGTCCGCGCCGGGTAACTCCACCGGTAGAAGCCCTGCGCCGCTCGCGGGGGCAGAGTTATGATGTCAGGTGAGCAGGGCACGTCCATCGGCGGGAGCCAGGCTGGCGTGTGGACGCAGACACACCTGGGCTGACGTAAGCTGCCCTACCCTGAACTCTCGGGCAGCCCGGGCCTCAGTTTCCCAGCCCTGACGAGCAGCTCGGTGTGAGCGCGAAAGCGTCTCTCCCCAGCAGAAGTGGGTCCCATACAAGCTATTCCCGTGTGACGGTGTATCCCATAAGGCTTTATGGGGAGATGTTATATATGATGTAACTGGACTATGTTTTATGCTACACGTGCCATGTAACATATCTCTGTAAAAGTTCTGATCTACTGAATCTATTCCTCCTGTGTGTATGCGTGTGTCATGTTTGTAGTTGAAGTTCTGAATATCGGTTGTATTTCTGGAGAAAGGAATGTGCAGGTTAAGGGCCCAATCAAGAAGCGCTTAACAGACAATAGAACTTGCAGACACCCGTCCACATCTGAGCTTCGCCAGGAATGCGGCTTGGCTGGTAAGGAACTGAGATGTGCATGGACCTGTGACTTGCCCATGTGACCCCCAAACTCCATTCTGTAACTGGATGCTACACAGGGAGAGGGAGGGGTGTCCACCCAGAGGAGAAAGTCTATTTAAACCCCGGGAGACCCCGCCATCTTGTCTTCAGCTGGCTAAAGAGAGAGACTCTCCACCCCCCAAGGACACACCTGAAAGAGACTGACCAAAGGACAAAGACAATAGGGGGTGTGAGCGATTGCTGGACCCAGGCTAGGAGGACCATAGCCTGTAAAGGGAAGTTTACTGGCACTGGTGAGGTTTTTATCTGTATTCAGTGTGATTAGACATAGACGTGCGTGTTTTATTTTATTTGACTTGGTAATTCACTTTGTTCTGTCTGATACTACTTGGACTTTTTACTTATTACTTAACCTGGAGTACGTGTGAGTACCTGGAGGGGGGCAAACAGCTGTGCATACCTCTCTATTTCTGAGATAGAGGGGGAACTATTTATGAGTTTACCCCGTATAAGCTTTATCCAGGGTAAAATGGATTTATTCAGGGTTTGAACCCCATTGGGAGTTGGGCACCTGGGTGTCAAAGGCAAGAACACTTCCTAAGCTGCTTCCAGGCAGGCCTACGGCTGTCAGGGGATGTGGTTCAGACCTGGGTCTGGGTTTGCAGCAGGCTAACGGGTCTGGCTCAAACCAGACAGGATTCTGGAGTCCCAAGCTGGAAAAGGCAGGGAAGCAGGGGCAGGAGTAGTCTTGGCACACCTGGTGGCAGCACCAAGGGGGTTTCTGTGATGCCAACCCGTCACACCCTCCCCACCCTGTCTCGCTTAGAAATGGATTTCACTTTCAATCTCACATCCTCCAGGGTGCGAGCAGAGAGAAGAGAGGAAGCGACCGGCTGGGACGGTTCTCTCCACTAGCTCTTCGGGCGAGCCGGGCAGGGAATCTCTTGCTCTGTGGCCGGTCCAGTCGCACTCCAGGGTTTCACCAGCCGCTGCTGAAGGCCAAGGGTTGGGCTGAGGGAGCTGCGGGATCCCAGCCGGGCCGCTCAGTAGCTCACCGAGCTGGTGGGGTGGAAAGGGAAGGAAGTGGGAAGTGCAGAGAAGTGTCTGGAATAAAGATTTCCCGGGGGGTCGGATGGACTAAAGAAGAAGGGGAAGGGAAAGTTTATCTCGGGACAGGAGAGACGTGGGGCCGGCTACCAGGCGACGGGCTCTGGAAAATGTTCCCCGAGGCCTAGATCCTCGGCGGGGCAAGCGCCTGACCTCTCCCGAATCCCTGGGCACTGCCCAGACCCCGGCCTGGAGACTCACTGCGAGGCTCGGGTCAGGACTCCGCACAGCCGCTCGCCAACCCCCTTGGGCGCTGCCCAGACCCCAAGCGGTGCCCGGCCTGGAGACTCACCATGAGGGTCGGGTCGGGACTCCACACAGCTGCTTGCCAGCCCCCCTGGGCACTGCCCAGACCCCGGCCTGGAGACTCACCGCGAGGGTCAGGTTGGGACTCCACACAGCCGCTCGCCAGCCCCCCTGGGCACTGCCCAGACCCCGAGCGGTGCCTGGCCTGGAGACTCACCACGAGGGTCAGGTCGGGACTCCACACAGCCACTCGCCAGCCCCCCTGGGCGCTGCCCAGACCCCGGCCTGGAGACTCACTGCGAGGGTCAGGTCGGGGACTCCACACAGCCGCTCGCCAGCCCCCCTGGGCACTGCCCAGACCCCGAGCGGTGCCTGGCCTGGAGACTCACCGTGAGGGTCAGGTCGGGACTCCACACAGCCACTCGCCAGCCCCCCTGGGCGCTGCCCAGACCCTGGCCTGGAGACTCACTGCGAGGGTCAGGTCGGGACTCCGCACAGCCGCTCGCCAACCCCCTTGGGCGCTGCCCAGACCCCGGCCTGGAGACTCACCATGAGGGTCAGGTCGGGGACTCCACACAGCCGCTCGCCAGCCCCCCTGGGCGCTGCCCAGACCCCGGCCTGGAGACTCACCACGAGGGTCAGGTCGGGACTCCACACAGCCGCTCGCCAGCTCCCCTGGGCACTGCCCAGACCCCGGCCTGGAGACTCACCACGAGGGTCAGGTCGGGACTCCACACAGCCGCTCGCCAGCTCCCCTGGGCACTGCCCAGACCCCGGCCTGGAGACTCACCACGAGGGTCAGGTCGGCGACTCCACACAGCCACTCGCCAGCCCCCCTGGGTGCTGCCCAGACCCCAAGCGGTGCCCGGCCTGGAGACTCACCACGAGGGTCAGGTCGGGACTCCACACAGCCGCTCGCCAGCCCCCCTGGGCACTGCCCAGACCCCGAGCGGTGCCTGGCCTGGAGACTCACCACGAGGGTCAGGTCGGGACTCCACACAGCCGCTCGCCAGCCCCCCTGGGCACTGCCCAGACCCCGAGCGGTGCCTGGCCTAGAGACTCACCACGAGGGTCAGGTCGGGACTCCACACAGCCGCTCGCCAGCTCCCCCGGGTGCCCGGGCCGCTGGCGTGAAAGCCGGGCTCTGTGCATCGGCCGGTGCATCTATGGCCGTTGGTGCTTCCTGTTGGCGCGGGCCCGGCCCGGGTTTGCTCCGGCTGACTCGGCAACATGGCGGTGGAGGAAACATGAGGCGGCTTTTTTTCCTCCCGATGAATGAATCCTTCCCTCCCTGAACACGAGAACGGCCAGGCGGAGTCAGACCCAGGGTCCATCTAGCCCAGTGTCCTGTCTGCCGACAGCGGCCAGGGGCCCCAGAGGGAGTGAACAGAACAGGATATCACCACGTGATCCATCCCGTCGCCCGTTCCCAGCTCCTGGCAAACAGCGGCTCGGGACACCATCCCTGCCCAGCCTGGTTAATAGCCATCGATGGACCCGTCCTCCATGAACTTTCGTTCTTTTTTTAACTCTGGAGCCTCCCCCAAGCTTTGGGACACGGCTGGGGCATGAAACCCCCGGAACGGCCGGGCAGACGCCGGCTCTGGCCTCTAGCGGGCAGAGAGAAGGTGGCACCTAAGTTCTGCCTCTTTGTACCTGCTCCAGTTTGGTGACTCTTCCTTGGTGTATTACGGTAGCGCCCAGAAGCCCCCATCCTGGCCCAGGACCCCAGCACGCCAGGGGCTGCACGTTACGGTTGGTATTTATTAGGTGTATTACGGTAGCTTCCAGGAGCCCCCATCCTGGCCCAGGACCCCAGGGGCTGCACGTTACGGTTGGTATTTATTAGGTGTATTACGGTAGCTTCCAGGAGCCCCCATCCTGGCCCAGGACCCCAGGGGCTGCACGTTACGGTTGGTATTTATTAGGTGTATTACGGTAGCTTCCAGGAGCCCCCGTCCTGGCCCAGGACCCCAGGGGCTGCACGTTACGGTTGGTATTTATTAGGTGTATTACGGTAGCGCCCAGGAGCCCCCGTCCTGGCCCAGGTCCCCAGCGTGCCAGGAGCTGCACGTTATGGTTGCTATTTATTAGGTGTATTACGGTAGCGCCCAGGACCCCCAGCGTGCCAGGAGCTGTACGCACACAGAACCCGAACCGGGCCCTGCCCCAGGGAGCTCCCAGCCCTGCATTCGCCGTGAGGGGCGAACCACCGAAGTGCCAGGATTAGAGCTCAGGTGTTGATCTGAACCCCTGGTTGGGGGGACCCCTGCCCCCCCCAGCGCCCCTCCCCCAGGCGAGCAGCCCCTGAGTCTGCCCGCGCCCTCGCTTGCTCCCCGCCATTCTCCCGCCTCCGGCTGGCGCCCGCGTGGGAGCCGGATCGATCCACGCGGCGCCCGGCCCCCGCCAGCCCTGGTCTGTTTGCTCAGGGATCGCTCAGCAAACGCAGCCGGCAGCCGCTTATCACCGGGCAGGGCCGGCTGGAGCCCCCGAGCCCCGGCCCCGATGGACCTGTACCTCGGCTTCGTCGTCCTGGAGGGGCTCCTGGCCCTGGCCGTGGTGGCCACCAACCTGCTGGTGTGCGCCGCGCTCTGCCTGCACCGTGAGCTGCGGAGCGTCACCAACTGCCTGGTGGCCTGCCTGGCGCTGGCCGACCTGGGCGTGGGCGCCCTGGCCATCCCCTTCTCCGTGGCGCTGAGCCTGGAGCTCAGCCTCTGCTTCTACACCTGCCTCTTCCTGGCCTGCTTCCCGCTGGTCACCACCCAGTTCTCCATCCTGCTGCTGCTGCTCATCGCGCTCAACGCCCAGCTGAAAATCCGGCTGCCCAGCAGGCAAGAGAGACGGCCCCCCGAGCGCGCGGGGGGGGGACAGGGCCCCCCGAGCGCGCGGGGAGGGGACAGGGCCCCCCGAGCGCGCGGGGTGGGGACAGGGCCCCCTGAGCGCGCGGGGAGGGGACAGGGCCCCCTGAGCGCGCGGGGGGGGAAAGGGCCCCCCGAGCGCGCGGGGGGGGGACAGGGCCCCCCAAGCGCGGGGGGGGGGACAGGGCCCCCCGAGCGCACGGGGGGGGACAGGGCCCCCCGAGCACGCGGTGGGGGGAAAGGGCCCCCCGAGCGCGCGGGGAGGGGACAGGGCCCCCCGAGCGCGCGGGGGGGGGACAGGGCCCCCCGAGCGCGCGGGGGGGGGACAGGGCCCCCTGAGCGCGCGGGGGGGAAAGGGCCCCCCGAGCGCGTGGGGTGGGGGGGCAGGGCCCCCCGAGCGCGCGGGGTGGGGGGGCTCCCCAGCCAAGGGGCATGGGACATGCCGGCTGGGCTGGCTCCGGGCAAGCCGGTCCGTGGCCCCCGGTGGGTCTGGGGGCTGACCGGAGCCTAGCAGGCCTCGGGGGGCGGCGCTGGTGGGAGTGGCTCCGGGCGGCTGGAGGGGTCTGTGGAGCTCACCGGGGCTCCAGGCCTGCAGGGGGGCGCCGTGCCGACGGCCCTGAGCCGGCTCTGTCCTTGCAGCTATGTCGTGCACGTGAGGAGGGGCCGGGCGCTGGGCGCCGTGGGGCTCTGCTGGCTACTCTCGCTGCTCATCGGCCTCTCCCCCATGATGGGCTGGAACCGCCTGGCGGGCTACGTGGAGGGGAACCGGACCCTGGCCACCAGCTTCGCCGCCGAGCGAGCCGCCGTGGTCCTCATCGCCCGCGACCAGCCCTACGGCGGCTTCCTCTCCAAGGCGTACCCGGCCGCGCGGGGGGCGCCCCACTCCCCCCAGCCACACGACGACCACCTGGGGCGCTGCTCCTTCACCTCCGTCTTCGCCCCCGAGTTCCTGGTCTACTTCCTCTTCTTCGCCTGCACCCTGCTGCCCCTGGGCGCCTTGCTGGGCATCTACGCCGACCTCTTCCGGCTGGTGCGGGGGCACTTCCTCGCCCGGGCGGCCAAGCGAGGGGAGCTGCCGATGGCCCGCACCCTCCTGCTGCTGCTCGCCATCTTCTGCGTCTGCTGGATCCCGCTGCACGTCCTCTACTGCGTCCGGCTCCTCTGCCCCGGCTGCCGCAGCTACGCGGCCCTGGACCGCCTGGCCGTGCTGCTGTCCCACCTCAACTCCCTGGCCAACCCGCTGGTCTACGCCATGAGGAAGAGGGACTTCGGGCGGGCGCTCAGAGCCGTCTGCCTCCGCCACGGCCCGTGCTGCCCCGGCGCCAAAGTCCACCCCCAGGGCCGGAGCGGCCGAGGAGAAGGCCCCAGACCCCAGCCCTGCTCCTTGTCCCCCTGCCAGCGGGAGGGGCCGGGGGCCCGGATCCCGGCTTAGCGCCCTGGCCCACGTGTAAAGAGAAGGGGGGACGCAGCCCCCCGCCCCCCATCTCTGGTGCCTGTCCCCTCAGCAATTCCCCAGCCAGGGGCTGGGTTTTCTGCTCCCGGCTCTGTGTCTCTGGGGTTGGGCTCTGTTCAATACGGGTCCCGTCCTGGACGGCGCTGAGCTCCGGCCGTGGGTGCGAGGGCTTTGGGTGACACCACCGGCTGAGCGAGCCGGAGACACCCAGCCCCCGGCCGGCGCGAGCAGGGAAACGGGGGGAGGGGGAGCTCCCTCCGGCTCACGGAGCAATTATTGAAGAAGTCGCGGCAGGGATCGATCACGCAGCTGTCGGGCGGATACCGGGCTCCGCGGCTGGGCAATAAACCCGTCCCGTGACTGGCAGCGTGAGCCTGGCCCCTGCTTTCACCAAACGCTGGTTACATCGATTGTGGGAAAGGGCAGAGGTGCGGGGCCACGGGCCGGTGGGGTGACCAGATTTTATAGGGACAGTCCCGATATTTGGGGCTTTTTCTTATCTAGGCTCCTATTACCCCCCACCCCCGACCCTTGCTGTCTGGTCACCCTACAGGCCGGGGAGGGACTGGCAGGCTCCGGGGGGTGGGGGGAGAGGGCGAGGGGGGGAACAGGCCACGGCTCCCCCAGGCCATTCCCAGCTGGCTGAGGGGCGGGGGCCGCTTGGGAGGGGCTGGCTGGTGTGTGTGTGTTGGGAAAGACTAGCTGGGGTGGGGGCTGGTTTGGGGTGGGGAACGGGCCACGGCTCCATCAAAGGCAGCACGTTCCCCACTGGCGGGGGGGCTCGGGAGGGACTGGCTGGCTCGGGGGGGGGGTGTCCCACAGCGCTGTCCAGCCCAGGCCGTTCCCCGCTGGTGGGGCATGGGGGGTTCGGAGAGACTGGCTGGCTCGGGGCGGGTCCCATGGCGCTGTCCAGCCCAGGCCGTTCCCCACTGGCGGGGGGTGTGGGGGCTCGGGGGGGGGGGGTGTCCCACGGCTCCATCCAGCCCAGGCCGTTCCCCGCTGGTGGGGCATGGGGGGGTTCGGAGAGACTGGCTGGCTCGGGGGGGGGGGGTGTCCCACGGCTCCATCCAGCCCAGGCCATTCCCCGCTGGTGAGGGGCTGGGGGCTCAGGGGGGGCTGGCTGGCTCGGGGGGGGGGTCCCCCGCTGTCCTGCAATCGCAAAGCTCCACAGCGTGGCAACGAGATTCTGTGATGTCACAATGAGACTGGGATTTGGTGAGGTGATGTCACAATGAGTCGCGGTGATGTCACAAGGCCGTGATCAAACGCGGTGACGTCACATTTGGATGCTGAGATGTCGTGGGACTGCGATTCAAGGTGGTTACATCATACGTAGAGGCTGTGATGTTACAAGGACGCGCTGTGACGTCACACTTCCGCCCCGCAGCCCTGGACAAGCCCCACTTCCGCCCCGCTGCGGGTGACGAAGCGGCGTTGGCACCCCGCGCTAATTCCCCCGCCCCCTGACTTCCGCCCGGCGGAGCCCCGCCCTCCCCCCTCCCGCTCGGCGGCGATTGGCCGGGCGCAGCTCTCGCGGGGCGCGATTGGGCGAGCGGCTCTCGCGGGATCTGGCGCCCCGTGTTCTGAGGGCGGGCGGCCCCGTGCGGCCCTTTCCGAGCCCGGCAGCGCGGAGCCAGCAGCGAGGTGAGGAGCCGGGGGGGGGGCTGGGCCGGGGACCCCCCCGCATGGACCCCGCGCGCCCCCCCCCTCCGGGACCGACCCCCCCGGAGCCCCCCCACATCCCACCCCCCCATATGGAGACTTCACCCCCCCCCCGCCCGCGGGACCCCCCCGCCCGGGGGGTGAAACCGGCCTGGGGCGCGGGGCGGGGCCGGGCCGGGGGTTGCGATGGGGCAAACGAGGGGGCAGCTCTGCGGGGGGAGTGGGGCGGACGCTGGGGCGGGGGGGCAGCTCGGTGGGGCGGGGGGGGGGAGCTCGGTGGGGGCCGGACGCTGTGGGGGGCCGGGGGGCAGCCCTGTGTCACGTGGGCTCTGACCTGCCCTATGGGCCAGGCTGCGGCCTGTTCCCTGCCGGCTCCTTGCCCGGGGGGGGTGGGGGTGGGGCTGCCCCCGGGGTACAAGCTGGGGGGGCCCAGGCTCGGCTCCCCGCTGTGCCCATGCAGGGCCGGGCTGCTCTCCCTGTCCCCGGGGTGCTGCTGGCTCTGGGCCCGGCAGGGTCAGCTCAGCCGGCTCGGCGCTGTGGGGCCCTGGGGGAAGCCGGGTCCTGTGCGGGGCTAAGCCCGGCTGTCCTGTCCTGCAGATGCCTGGTGTGACGGTGAAGGACGTTAACCAGCAGGAGTTCGTCCGGGCCCTGGCTGCCTTCCTCAAGAAGTGAGTTTGCCCTTTCCCGGAGCGGCGGGGCCAGGCAGGCCCAGCCTGGGGCAGCTGCCGCGGATCTCGCCGCGATACGGTTCCTCCCCCCACGTGCTCCCTGGAGGGGTCTGTGGGTCCCCGCGCTCCCTGGGGAGTCTCCTCTGCAGGCCGGTGGCCGGGCTGCTCGGGAGCGGCTCTGACTTGTCCCTGGCTTGCTTTCAGGTCAGGGAAGCTGAAGGTGCCCGACTGGGTGGATACGGTCAAGCTGGCCAAGCACAAGGAGCTGGCCCCGTACGATGAAAACTGGTTCTATACCAGAGCAGGTGAGAATCCCAGCCCTGCCCGGAGCAGCGCGGGGCGCGGCTGCCTCCCCATAGCCAGCGGAGCAGTGACCCCTGAATGAGCTGGGGAGTCACAGCCCGCTTCCCTCCCTTCACGGGCCTTCAGCTTCTGTGTCGTGCCCCGGGGCAGGGTTCTGCGGAGCGGCGTTAGCCTCAGCTACTGAACACCTACCGAATCCGGGATCCGAGTGCTAGGCACTCTGAAAGCCAGAGTCCCGCTGCTGCGGCGTGGGAGGAGATGCCCTGAGCCGCCATCAGCGTGAACGTGCAGCCTGACGCCCCGCGTTGCTAGTGAGGGTCTGGGGCCTTGCCCCTCTGATCTGTGGGTACGGCCGCCGCGGTTCCTTTGGCCGTCCCCCGGGGCTGTCCGAGGGCCTCTGGCAGCGCTCGCCTCCCTCCGGACGCCGCGGCTCGTTTGTGACTCTTGGGCTGGCTCGTTAACGCGCCGCGTAGGGCGAGGGAACGGGCTCTGAATTCAGCTCTGCGTTGCTCGAACGCGTCCCGTGCCCCAAACCCCCCCAGCGCTGACCTAGGGAAACGGGGCTCGGATCCCAGCCCCCCTTGCCCTGGGTTTGTTAGTGAGGGGTCGGCGCTTCCTCTCCGCCTGGGGCTGTGCTCTGATTTCACTAGCCCCGCAAGGAACCCAGAGTGGGGGGATCTGTGCCCTGTGGAGTGACGCCGGCGCCTCAAACCGAGCTCTGACCCCCGGAGTCCCCTGGTCGCGTCCCAGCTGGGCCGATCCCTGGTGCCCGCCCTCCCCCACCGTGTCGCCCGGGGCAGCTGCTG
>JBAIAC010000681.1:0-32753 GCA_037349315.1 Chelydra serpentina
CAGGCCTCCCCCCACAACTTCCCGTCCCCGGCGCCGCGGCCCAGCCAGGCGGGAGGGGAGACCCCTGGGTAAGTCTCGGGGTCCCCCCGCAAGGGGGGGGGGGGGAAGCGCATGTCCTGGGAGGGAATCCTAGACCTCGTGCCCCCCCCCCCCCCGGGGCTCCCCTCGCCCTGTGGGTCGCTGCTGCTGCTGGCCCCACCCTTGGGGGGTAAATCTGGTCCCTGCCCCATAACAAGGGGAGGGTCCAGCTAGTGCCTTTGGGGGGGAGGGTCCCGTGCTCCCCTCCCCGTTACCCAGAGCAACCCCCCCAGGGGTGGAGCTGACCCACCTGCTCCTCCCAGAGGTCGGGGGGGGGGGCTGCAGGGACAGAGCCGCTCTCTGCCCCCCCCGCCCCGCCCGGACCTCCCCCCCCGCCACGTGACTCGGGACTGAGTCCAAATCTCCCTTTGCTCATTACAACCGCGGGCCGGGCTCAGGGGCTGCGGGTCGGGAGTGAGGGGCACCCCAGAGCTGGGGGGGCAGGGGGCTGCGGTCGGGAGTAAGGGGCACCCCAGGGCTGGGGGGGGCAGGGGCTGCGGGTCGGGAGTGAGGGGCACCCCAGAGCTGGGGTGGGCAGGGGGCTGCGGGTCGGGAGTAAGGGGCACCCCAGAGCTGGGGGGGCAGGGGGCTGCAGGTCGGGAGTGAGGGGCACCCCAGAGCTGGGGGGGAGGCAGGGGGCTGCGGGTCGGGAGTGAGGGGCACCCCAGAGCTGGGGGGGGCATGGGGGCTGCGGGTCGGGAGTGAGGGGCACCCAGAGCTGGGGGGGGCAGGGGGCTGCGGTCGGGAGTGAGGGGCACCCCAGATCTGGGGGGGGGCAGGGGGCTGCGGGTCGGGAGTGAGGGGCACCCCAGAGCTGGGGGGGGCAGGGGGCTGCGGGTCGGGAGTGAGGGGGCACCCCAGAGCTGGGGGGGGGCAGGGGGCTGCGGGTCGGGAGTGAGGGGCACCCCAGAGCTGGGGGGGGGCAGGGTGCTGCTGGTCGGGAGTGAGGGGCACCCCAGAGCTGGGGGGGGCAGGGGGCTGCGGGTCGGGAGTGAGGGGCACCCCAGAGCTGGGGGGGGGCAGGGGGCTGCGGGTCGGGAGTGAGGGGCACCCCAGAGCTGGGGGGGGGCAGGGGGGCTGCGGGTCGGGAGTGAGGGGCACCCCAGAGCTGGGGGGGCAGGGGGCTGCTGTCGGGAGTGAGGGGCACAGGGGAAGGGGGGCTGTGGGCAGGACTAGGGGGTGGGGTGTCTGTGAGGTGGGGGGGCTGTGGGGCAGGACCGAGGGGCACTGGGGCCGGGTGGAATGTGGGGGGCAGTGGGGCAGGACTGAGGGGCACGGGGGGTGGGGAGGACTGGGGCGGGGGGCCCGTGGGTCGGGGCAGGGTGGAATGTGGGGGGCTGTGGGGCAGGACCGAGGGGCACTGGGGCTCGGGGAGGGCGGGGGGGCCTGTGGGTCAGGGTGGGGGGGCGGCTCTCTCTCCCGGCCGTGCCTTTCCCGGCTAGGGGGAGTCTGGGGGCGCAGTGGGGTTGGGGGGGTAATCCCCCCCCTGGCCCAGCTGGGGGCCGAGGGGGGGGCTGAATCCAGAGGCTAACCCCCAGCCCCCTGCTAGCCCACCCCCTCTCTGGTGCCCCCCAGCCCCTCCCCCGTCCCAGGGCTGCTCCCCGTCCCCATAGCGACCGTCTGGGCCCCAGGCCAGGGCCCAAGGTTACATAAGCAGGGGGCGGGGTGCTGGGGGGGGGCGCTCCCCCTGATTAACCCCGCAATGGCCCCTGCGCCGCCGACGGATGAACCTGGGTCACCCCCGCTTGCCCCTGGGGGGGGCCCCGTGAATCCCCTCCCACCCCTCGGCCAGGGGGAGCGGAGGAGGGGCATTATTGGGGGGTGGGGGGCAGAGCCTGGCCTGACAGCCCCACCAGAAACCCGGCCAACCTGTCCTGTCCGCCTGCCCCACCCCCTTGGCATCTTGCCCTGCCCTCTCCCGGACGCCTGGGTTCCCTCTCACCCCCCTCCCTGGGCCCCTAGGGGTGAGCGCCCGGACGCCTGGGTCCCATCCCCCCAGGGATGCGGTGCTGGAGACCTGGCTGCATTCCCCAACCCCCGACCTTCCCTCTCGGACTCCTGGGTCCCCCCGGCTGGGTCTGGGAAATTACCCACCCCAGGGATTCCCTGCTGCCAGCAGGTCAGACCCGGCGGGCCCCTCCCACCCTGCTGTGCCCAGAGCTGCCTGCCAGGACCCTGACACCCCGGGGGCAGAGCAGGGGGGGCTGGGAGCCAGGACGCCTGGGTTCTCTCCCCAGCTCTGGAGGGGAGTGGGGGCTGGTGGGTCAGAGCAGGGGGGGCTGGGAGCCAGGACGCCTGGGTTCTCTCCCGGCTCTGGGAAGGGAGTGGGGGGCTGGTGGGTTAGAGCAGGGGGTGCTGGGAGCCAGGACTCCTGGGTTCTCTCCCCAGCTCTGGGAGGGGAGCGGGGGATGGTGGGGTTAGAGCAGTGGGTGGCTGGGAGCCAGGACTCCTGGGTTCTCTCCCCGGCTCTGGGAGGGGAGTGGGGGCTGTGGGTCAGAGCAGGGGGGGCTGGGAGCCAGGACTCCTGGGTTCTCTCCCCGGCTCTGGGAGGGGAGTGGGGCTGGTGGGTCAGAGCAGGGGGGGCTGGGAGCTAGGACTCCTGGGTTCTCTCCCCGGCTCTGGGAGGGGAGTGGGGGCTGGTGGGTCAGAGCAGGGGGGCTGGGAGCTAGGACTCCTGGGTTCTCTCCCCGGCTCTGGGAGGGGAGTGGGGGCTGTGGGTCAGAGCAGGGGGGGCTGGGAGCCAGGACTCCTGGGTCTCTCCCTGGCTCTGGGAGGGGAGTGGGGGCTGGGGGGTTAGAGCAGGGGGGCTGGGAGCCAGGACTCCTGGGTTCTTTCCCCGGCTCTGGGAAGGGGTGGGGGCTGGTGGTTAGAGCAGTGGGGGCTGGGAAGCCAGGACTCCTGGGTTCTCTCCCTGGCTCTGGGAGGGAGCGGGGGCTGGTGGGTTAGAGCAGGGGGGCTGGGAGCCAGGACTCCTGGGTTTCTCTCCCCGGCTCTGGGAAGGGAGTGGGGGCTGGTGGGGTAGAGCAGCGGGGCTGGGAGCCAGGACTCCTGGGTTCTCTTCCCCGGCTCTGGGAGGGGGAGTGGGGGCTGGTGGGTTAGAGCAGGGGGGGATGGGGAGCAGGACTCCTGGGTTCTCTCCCTGGCTCTGGGAGGGGAGTGAGGGCTGGTGGTCAGAGCGGGGGGCTGGGAGCCCGGACGCCTGGGTTCTCTCCCCAGCTCCGCTCCTCTCCCGGTACAGGCCGGCACTATGCAGACCCTGGCTGGCCCCTTCGCCGGGGGCCCTCGCTGGACGCGTGGGAGCTGCAGGTGGACGGGGACGAAGTGGACGGGCTGCGGGAGGGCGAGGAGCCGGGTGAGTCGGCGGGGGGGGGGGGGGGGCCTGGCGTGTCTGTGTGTCTGTCACCCCGCAGGGGGCTCTGCCGCCTCCGAGCATGGGGGGGTCCGTCCGTTCCCCTCTGACCCCCCCATCCCTCCCGCAGGGGGGCCGCTCTACCCCTTCCTGGTGGTCTATGACCTGAAGCCGCTCAAGTCGCAGGGGCCGGTGTTTGCCAAGGGGGTGCCCGTCACCGCCCGGGTGGAGGGCACCGAGCGCTACACCACCGGCTCCAGGGTGAGTGGGGATGGGGGGCTGGGAGCCAGGACGCCTGGGTTCTCTCCCCGGATCTGGGAGGGGAGTGGGGGCTGGTGGTCAGAGTAGGGGCGGCTGGGAGCCAGGACTCCTGGGTTCTCTCCCCGGCTCTGGGAGGGGAGTGGGGGCTGGTGGGTGAGAGCAGGGGGGGCTGGGAGCCAGGACTCCTGGGTTCTCTCCCCGGCTCTGGGAGGGGAGTGGGGGTTGGAGCGGGGGGGGGCTGGCAGCCCAGACTCCTGGGTCCTCTCCCTGCAGATCCGGCCCAGCACCCTGTACTCCCTGCGCGTGACCCACGGCGAGTTCACCTGGACCATGAAGAAGAAGTTCAAACACTTCCAGGAGCTGCACCGCGACCTGATGAGACACAAGATCTTCATGAGCTTTCCTGCCCCTGTCCAGGTCCGAACCGCCCCCCACCCCTGGCCCTGCAGGAATCCCCCCCCAGCACTGTAATGGCCCCGATCTCTGCTGCCCCACATGCCACTTGGCTGCTCCGGAGCCGCTGTCCCCAGCTGGCAACCCCGGGCCTGGCCCCAGATTGGTCTCTGAAGCAACTAGCTGCCCAAAAATGTCCTAGAAAACCCTTCCAGGCGGGGACTGGCTGGCTCAGGGGGGGCGGGGAATGGGCAGGGGCCTGTCCCCTCTAGGGGGCGCCGGGCTCCCACCCGACCCCAGGGTGGGGACTGGCTGGCTCAGGGGGCGGGGAATGGGGCAGGGGCCTGTCCCCTCTAGGGGGCGTCGGCTCCCACCCGGCCCCAGGGTGGGGACTGGCTGGCTCAGGGGGGCGGGGAATGGGGCAGGGGCCTGTCCCCTCTAGGGGCGCCGGCTCCCACCCGGCCCCAGGGCAGGGACTGGCTGGCTCACGGGGGTGAGGAATGGGGCAGGGGCCTGTCCCTCTAAGGGGCGCCGGCTCCCACCCGGCCCCAGGGCAGGGACTGGCTGGCTGGGGGGTGGGGAATGGGGCAGGGGCCTGTCCCCTCTAGGGGGCGCCGGCTCCCACCTGGCCCCAGGGCGGGGACTGGCTGGCTGGGGGGGGGGAATGGGGCAGGGGCCTGTCCCCTCTAGGGGGCGCCGGCTCCCACCTGGCCCCAGGGCGGGGACTGGCTGGCTGGGGGGTGGGGAATGGGGCAGGGGGCCTGTCCCTGCTAAGTCTCACCCCGTCTCTGATCCGTCCCCCCTAGTTCGCAGTCCATGGGTCCCGCGCAGAGACCACCTCTCTGGAGATGCCCGCCCTGCCCCATGGGGTGATGGCACTCCAGACGCCCCTCCAGCAAACAGGTAGGGGGCGCGGGGGCTGCTGGAGGGCAGGGGGTTCTGGGGGGGCCTCCTGGGTTCTCTCCCCGGCTCTGGGACGGGAGTGGGGGCTGGTGGGTGAGAATAGGGGGGCTGGGAGCCAGGACTCCTGGGTTCTCTCCCCGGCTCTGGGGAGGGGAGTGGGGGCTGGTGGGTGAGAAATGGGGGGGCTGGGAGCCAGGACTCCTGGTTCTCTCCCCGGCTCTGGGAGGGGAGTGGGGGCTGGTGGGTGAGAACGGGGGGGCTGGGAGCCAGGACTCCTGGGTTCTCTCCCCCGGCTCTGGGAGAGGAGTGGGGGCTGGTGGGTTACAGCAGGGTGGGGCTGGGAGCCAGGACTCCTGGGTTCTTGTGATGTTCTCCTCTGGTGTTATCCAGACCGGTGATCTGCTTGGTCACCCCAATCCTTGACTTGCTCTTCTGGGAGAACCCCCGCTCCTGGGCCGTTCACACCCAGCCGCTGGTGTGTCAGCTGCTCCTTCGATTGTGCGACCGACTGTCACTAGCCAATATCTCCGGTCTTGCTGTGTCCCGTTAACCCCGCTGGACGTTGGCAGCTTGTAGGAGTTCGTCCATTTAACCAAGACATTGATACGCACCAGGCTTGTTCTCCCACGGGGGAGCCTCTGACACGCGGCAAACCAAACACACCTGCTCCGGGTCCAACAAACGGATTTATTAACGACGCAGAGAGATTTTAAGTGATTATAAGTCGAAGCACAAGACGTCGGATTTGCTCGAGGGAAATAAAGGCCAAACGCCGTCTACGCGGATTGTTACCCTTTCGACGTCCTTACAAACGTAGACGCTTCTCACCACGGGCTGGTTGCCTCTCAGCCAGGCTCTCCCCTTTGATCAGCGCTTCGGTCGCTGGGTGGTGACCGTAGACGGAGGTGGAAGAGAGAGGAAACGTGGCAAACGTCTCTCCCTTTTATCATGTCCTTTCTTCCCTCTTGGCTTTGCCCCCCCGCTTCAGAGTCAGGCGAGCATGACCCATCGCAGACCCCCACTGCCCAAAGGAAGGGGGGTGATTATCTTGAGAGTCCAACAGACCCTTTGTTGCTGCCCGGGCCAGTGTCCTTTGTTCCTGGGAGGCTGGGCTGGGTTCATAGAAGGTCAGGGTTGGAAGGGACCTCAGGAGGTGTCTAGTCCAACCCCCTGCTCAAAGCAGGACCAACCCCAACTAGATCATCCCAGCCAGGGCTTTGTCAAGCCTGACCTTAAACACCTCGAAGGAAGGAGATTCCACCACCTCCCTAGGTAACCCATTCCAGTGCTTCACCACCCTACTAGTGAAACAGTGTTTCCTGATATCCAACCTAAACCTCCCCCTCTGCAACTTGAGACCATTACTCCTTGTTCTGTCATCTTCTACCACTGAGAACAGTCTAGATCCAGCCTCTTTGGATCCCCCTTTCAGGTAGTTGAAAGCAGCTATCAAATCCCCCCTCCCTCTTCTCTTCTGCAGGCTAAACAATCCCAGTTCCCTCAGCCTCTCCTCATAAGTCATGTGCTCCAGCCCCCTAATCATTTTTGTTGCCCTCCACTGGACTCTCTCCAACGTGTCCACATCCCTTCTGTAGTGTGGGGCCCAAAACTGGACACAGTACTCCAAATGAGGCCTCACCAGTGCCGAATAGAGGGGAATAATCACGTCCCTCGATCTGCTGGCAATGCTCCTACTAATACCGCCCAATATGCCGTTAGCCTTCTTGGCAACGAGGGCACATTGCTGACTCATATCCAGCTTCTCGTCCACTGTAATCCCCAGGTGCTTATCTTCACAACTGCTGCTTAGCCAGTCGGTCCCTAGTCTGTAGCAGTGCATGGGATTCTTCCGTCCTAAGTGCAGGACTCTGCACTTGTCCTTGTTGAACCTCATCAGATTTCTTTTGGCCCAATCCTCTAATTTGTCTAGGTCACTCTGGACCCTCCAGCGTATCTACCTCTCCCCCCAGCTTAGTGTCATCCACGAACTTGCTGAGGGTGCAAAATCCATCCCATCCTCCAGGTCGTTGATGAAGATATTGAACAAAACCGGCCCCAGCACCGACCCTTGGGGCACTCCACTTGATACCGGCTGCCAACTAGACATGGAGCCATTGATCACTACCCGTTGAGCACGACCATCCAGCCAGTTTTCTATCCACCTTACCGTCCATTCATCCAGCCCATACTTCTTTAACTTGCTGGCAAGAACGCTGTGGGAGACGGTATCAAAAGCTTTGCTAAAGTCAAGAAATAGCACATCCACTGCTTTCCCCTCATCCACAGAGCCAGTTATCTCATCATAGAAGGCAATTAGGTTAGTCAGGCATGACTTGCCCTTGGTGAATCAGTGTTGACTGTTCCCGATCACCTTCCTCTCCTCCAAGTGCTTCAAAATGGATTCCTTGAGGACCTGCTCCATGATTTTGCCGGGGACTGGAGTCAGGCTGACCGGTCTGTACTTCCCCGGGTTCTCTTTCTTCCCTTTTTGAAAGATGGGCACGCCTGCCCTGATGAGGTGTGAACCGCCCCTCTCCTCCTGGAGAGTTTTTGCCTGGGTTTGCCTTAAGTCATGAGGACACATTTGCAGCCTCATAACTATACATGAAATTACAACCTATAACATAAGTGTAACAACACTGCTCGGTACGTCAGGAGCCTTCCCAAGACACCCGACATGACAAACGTTGCCTTACATCCCACACAATCATATTATAAAGATGAACATGGGGTGTAGGGTGTTCCCCCGAGGTACAGAGTGTCACAGTTGTCTCCCCAGCTCTGGGAGGGGAGTGGGGGTTGGGAGCCCGGACTCCTGGGTTCTCTCCCTGGCTCTGGGAGGGGAGTGGGGGCTGGTGGGTCAGAGCAGGGGAGGCTGGGAGCCAGGACTCCTGGGTTTTCTCCCCGGCTCAGGGAGGGGAGGGGGCTGGTAGGTTAGAGCAGGGGGGGCTCGGAACCAGGACTCCTGGGTTCTCTCCCCGGCTTGGGAAGCGGAGTGGGGGCTGGTGGGTCAGAGCAGGGGGGGCTGGGAGCCAGGACTCCTGGGTTTTCTCCCCGGCTCAGGGAGGGGAGGGGGCTGGTAGGTTAGAGCAGGGGGGGCTCGGAACCAGGACTCCTGGGTTCTCTCCCCGGCTCGGGGAGGGGCTGGTGGGTTAGAGCGGGGGGGCTGGGAGCCAGGACTCCTGGGTTCTCTCCCCGGCTCCGCGAGGGGAGTGGGGGCTGGAGGGTCAGAGGGGACCCATGGGCCAAGGGAAGCAGGATCTGGCGCTAGGGAACTGAAGCGGTTGTCCCCGGTCCCTGGCAGATTTTAGAGCTGGTAGATCTCTGCCTGGCTCTGTACAACCCAGGGTTGTTTTATCCCCTCTGCCGGTGAGGGGAGCGGAGATTTAGGGCAGAGGGAGCCCTTCGCAGGGACGGGGAGATGGGGAGCCTGTGAAAGCAGCAGGGGATGTGTGGGGCAGCAGCGGGAGGTGGAGGGATGGGGCCCAGGCCAAACTCCCTCTCTCGGTGTGGGGCTCTCACTCCCGTCCCTTGCTCCCCACAGAAGTACCTCGAGAGTTACCTGAACTCTCTGCTGGCAATGTCCTTCTACCGCAACTACCACGCCATGGTAACGTATCGCCCCCCCCCACCCCCCCCCCCCACGGCTCCCCCTTCAACTTCCAGGACTCCTGGGTTCTCTCCCCGGCTCGGGGAGCGGAGTGGGGGCTTGTGCGTCAGAGCAGGGGGCGCTGGGAGCCAGGACTCCTGGGTTCTCTTCCCGTCTCTGGCAGGGGAGTGGGGGCTTGTGGGTTAAAGCCTGGGGGGAGGGAGCCAGGACTCCTGGGTTCCATTCTCTGCCCCGCCTCGGTGCCTCAGTTTCCCCACCCGTGCCGGTCTTGCTCTGAGCCGCTCTCCCCCGCAGGCGGAGTTCCTGGATGTCAGCCAGCTCTCCTTCATCCCCGACCTGGGACCCAAGGGCCTGTGAGTCCCCTTCCTTTCCTCTGCCCAGGGACCCGGCGGCTGCCAGCCACCATGGCAACCGTGTCCGGGGGGGGGGGGGGGTTCTGTACGGGGGGGCCAGCCAAGGAGGCTTCCCACACACAGGAGGGGAATGAGTGGGGGGGGCCGAGGGCCACTGGGAGCCAGGACTCCTGGGTTCTCTCCCCAGCTCTGGGAGGGGAGTGGGGGCTGGGAGCCAGGACTCCTGGGTTCTCTCCCCGGCTCTGGGAGGGGAGTGGGGGCTGGTGGGTCAGAGCAGGGAGGGCTGGGAGCCAGGACTCCTGGGTTCTCTCCCCGGCTCTGGGAGGGGAGTGGGGGCTGGTGGTTAGAGCAGGGAGGGCTGGAGCCAGGACTCCTGGGTTCTCTCACCGGCTCTGGGAGGGGAGTGGGGGCTGGTGGGTCAGAGCAGCGGGGGCTGGGAGCCAGGACTCCTGGGTTCTCTCACCGGCCCCAGGAGGGAGTGGGGGCTGGTGGGTTAGAGCAGGGGGGGCTGGGAGCCAGGACTCCTGGGTTCTGTTCCCGGCTCTGGGAGGGGAGTGGGGGCTGGTGGGTCAGAGCAGCGGGGGCTGGGAGCCAGGACTCCTGGGTTCTCTCACCGGCCCCAGGAGGGGAGTGGGGGCTGGTGGGTTAGAGCAGGGGGGGCTGGGAGCCAGGACTCCTGGGTTCTCTCCCCGGCTCTGGGAGGGGAGTGGGGGCTGGAGGGTTAGAGCAGGGGGGCTGGGAGCCAGGACTCCTGGGTTCTCTCCCCGGCTCTGGGAGGGGAGTGGGGCTGGTGGGTTAGAGCCGGGCTGTGGGGGGCTGGGAGCCAGGACTCCTGGGTTCTCTCCCCACTGACCCGGCTCCTGCTGCAGGGAGGGCCTGATCCTGAAGCGCTCCGGGGGGCACCGAATCCAGGGTCTGAACTGCTGTGGGCACCATCAGGTCTGCTACCGCTGGTCGAAGAGGTGAGCCTGGGGGGCCGGGGCGGGGGTCTGCGTGGCCCCCACCCCGCTCACGGGCCCCTGTCCCCCCAGGTGGCTGGTGGTGAAGGATTCCTTCCTGCTGTACCTCAAGCCAGAGTCGGGGGTCGTCTCCTTCGTGATGCTCTTCGAGCCGGGCTTCAGAGTCCTGGTGGGGAAGAAATCCACCGACAGCAAGTACGGGGTCCGCATCGAGAACAGCGCCAGGTCCGGACGCCGGGGTTCCAGCCTGCCAAGGGGGGCTAGAGCCGGGGGGCTGGGAGCCAGGACTCCTGGGTTCTCCCCCCAGCTCTGGGAGGGGAGTGGGGGCTGGTGGGTCAGAGCAGGGGGGGCTGGGAGCCAGGACTCCTGGGTTCTCTCCCCGGCTCTGGGAGGGGAGTGGGGGCTGGTGGGTTAGAGCAGGGGGCGCTGGGAGCCAGGACTCCTGGGTTCTCTCCCTGGCTCGGGGAGGGGAGCGGGGGCTGATGGGTTAGAGCAGGGGGGGCTGGGAGCCAGGACTCCTGGGTTCTCTCCCCGGCTCTGGGAGGGGAGTGGGGGCTGGTGGGTTAGAGCAGGGGAGGCCGGGAGCCAGGACTCCTGGGTTCTCTCCCCGGCTCTGGGAGGGGAGTGGGGGGCTGCTAGGTTAGAGCAGGGGGGGGTGGGAGCCAGGACTCCTGGGTTCTCTCCCCGGCACCGGGAGAGGGTGGGGGCTGGTTTGTGATGTCTCTCCCCCCCGCCAGGACGCTGGTTCTGAAGTGCGGCAGCTACCGGCAGGCGCGCTGGTGGGGGCAGGAGATCACGGACCTGGGCCCAGGAGCGGGGCCGCGATTTCCTCCACCTTCACCGCCACCAGGCCTCCACGCCCGTCCGCGAGGGCACCCCCGCCCGCTGGTGAGTGGGGGGGCACTCGGAGCCCGGTGGGGGGGGGGTAGGTCCCGGAGGGTAGTGGGGGCCAGGAGGGGGCAGATGGGGAGAGGGGTCGTTCCTGGGGGGTCACCGGCCCCCCCCCCGAGGTTCCAGTCTCTCCCCTCCCCGCGGCAGGTTCGTGAACGGCGCCGGGTACTTCGCGGCTGTGGCCGACGCGCTGATGCAGGCGAAGGAGGAGATTTACATCACCGACTGGTGGTGAGCGACCCCCTGCTGCCCCCCAGGGCCCTGACCTGCCCCCCTGCTGCCCCCCAGGGCTCTGACCTGCCCCCGCTGCTCCCCAAGGCCCTGCCCGCCCCCCCTGCTGCCCCCCAGGGCTCTGACCTGCCCCCCGCTGCTCCCCAGGTCCCTGCCCGCCCCCCCTGCTGCCCCCCAGGGCCCTGACCTGCCCCCCGCTGCTCCCCAAGGCCCTGCCCGCCCCCCCTGCTGCCCCCCAGGGCTCTGACCTGCCCCCCGCTGCTCCCCAGGGCCCTGCCCGCCCCCCCTGCTGCCCCCCAGGGCCCTGACCTGCCCCCCTGCTGCCCCCCCAGGGCTCTGACCTGCCCCCCTGCTGCCCCCCAGGGCCTTGACCTGCCCCCCGCTGCCCCCCAGGGCTCTGACCTGCCCCCCGCTGCTCCCAGGGCCCTGCCCGACCCCCCTGCTGCCCCCCAGGGCTCTGACCTGCCCCCTGCTGCCACCCAGGGCTCTGCCCGCCCCCCCCGCAGCCCCCCAGGGCTCTGCCCACCCCCCCCCCCCGTTGCCCCCAGGGTCCTGTCCTGCCCCCCCCCGCCCCCCAGGGCTCTGCCACACACCCCCCCCCCGCTGCCCCCCAGGGACCTGACCACCCCTCCCTGCTGCCCCCCCAGGGACCTGTCCCGCCCCCCTTGCTGCCCGCAGGGCCCTCTCCCCCCCAGGGACCTGTCCCGGCCCCGCTGCTGCCCCCCAGGGCTCTGCCCGCCCCCCCTGCTGCCCCCACGGCCCTGGCCATCACACATACCCTCTGCCCCCCCGGGCTCCACGCTGTTCACCCTCCGCACCCTACAGCCTTGCCCCCCAAGCACCCTTCCTGCCTGCCTCCCCTTCCCGGGCCCCGCTGATCCGCCCCCCCGGCCAGCCTTTCCCTTCGCCCGTGGGGGGCTCCCGCAGCCCCACGGCCGGGGGGGGTCACAGCCCCCCCTCTCTGCCGCAGGCTGAGCCCCGAGCTCCACCTCAAGCGCCCGGCGCAGACGGACGACTGGCGTCTCGACATCCTGCTGAAGCACAAGGCGGTGAGTGGCCCCAGGGGGGCGGGGGAGGGGGGATCCCCGGGGAACCCCCCCGAGCCCCCCTAACGCCCTGCCTGCCCCCCCCCCCCAGGAGGAGGGCGTGAGGGTCTGCGTCCTGCTCTTCAAGGAGGTGGAGCTGGCCCTGGGCATCAACAGCGGCTACAGCAAGCGGGCGCTCCTGCTGCTGCACCCCAACGTCAAGGTAGGGGACCCAGGCGTCCGGGACAGCAGCGCGGGGCGCTCACCCCCAGGGAGGGGAGATGGGACCCAGGCGTCCGGGACAGCAGCGCGGGGCGCTCACCCCCAGGGAGGGGAGATGGGACCCAGGCGTCCGGGACAGCAGCGCGGGGCGCTCACCCCCAGGGAGGGGAGATGGGACCCAGGCGTCCGGGACAGCAGCGCGGGGCGCTCACCCCCAGGGAGGGGAGATGGGACCCAGGCGTCCGGGACAGCAGCGCGGGGCGCTCACCCCCAGGGAGGGGAGATGGGACCCAGGCGTCCGGGACAGCAGCGCGGGGCGCTCACCCCCAGGGAGGGGAGATGGGACCCAGGCGTCCGGGACAGCAGCGCGGGGCGCTCACCCCCAGGGAGGGGAGATGGGACCCAGGCGTCCGGGACAGCAGCGCGGGGCGCTCACCCCCAGGGAAGGGCGATGGGACCCAGGCGTCCGGGACAGCAGCGCGGGGCGCTCACCCCCAGGGAGGGGAGATGGGACCCAGGCGTCCGGGACAGCAGCGCGGGGCGCTCACCCCCAGGGAGGGGAGATGGGACCCAGGCGTCCGGGACAGCAGCGCGGGGCGCTCACCCCCAGGGAGGGGAGATGGGACCCAGGCGTCCGGGACAGCAGCGCGGGGCGCTCACCCCCAGGGAGGGGAGATGGGACCCAGGCGTCCGGGACAGCAGTGTGGAGCACTCACCCTTAGGGGGCCCGGGGAGGGGACCCAGGCGTCCGGGACGGTAGCAGAGGGCGCTCACCCTTAGGGGGCCCGGGGAAGGGACCCAGGCGTCCGGGATGGCAGTGCAAGGTGCTCACCCCTGATAATGGGACCCAGGTGTCCGGGCCGGCGGTGCAGGGCCCTCCCCCCCCACAGGCGAAGGTCTCTGAGCGGTCTCTGCCCCCCCCCCGGCCCAGGTGATGCGCCACCCCGACCACGTCTCCTCCGCCGTGGTCCTGTGGGCTCACCACGAGAAGCTGGTGGTGGTGGACCAGAGCGTGGCCTTTCTCGGGGGGCTGGACCTGGCCTACGGGCGCTGGGACGACCACCGCTACCGGCTCACCGACCTGCCCCCCGCCGCCGAGGTCAGCGCCCCCCCCTCGGGTCCTGGGGAGCCGCCTCCCCACGGATCTCCCTCCCAGCTCCCTCTGGACCCCGCCCCCCCCGCCGGGCTCTGTCTCCCTGAGACCGGGGCCCCCCCGGGGGCAGAGCCGCCCGGCGACCTGGCTGCCAACCAGCAACTCTGGCTGGGCAAGGACTACAGCAACCTCATCACCAGGGACTGGGTGCAGCTCGACCGGCCCTTCGAAGGTGAGCGGGGGCGTCCCTCCGGCGGGGGGCTGGGCTGGGGACGTGTTGGGGCTGACGAGGGGCGACATCTCTTTAACTGTGCCCGTGAGAGCGTTACACCTTAACTGTGCCCCTGAGAGCATTGCACCCCTTAACTGTTCCCTTTGAGAGCATTACATCCCCTTAACTGTGCCCGAGTGAATTACAACCCTTAACTGTGCCCCTGAGAGCATTGCACCTCCTTAACTGTGCCCGTAATACCCCCGTCACTGTGCCCGTGAGAGTGTTACATCCCCTTAACTGTGCCCATAACAGCGTTACATCCCCTTAACTGTGCCCCATAGCGCGTTACACCCCCGTAACTGTGCCCCTGAGTGCGTTACACCCCCGTAACTGTGCCCTTCCATCAAGTGGACACCCCCCCCCACCCCTTGGCAACACAGGGTGGGTGGGACCCCCGACTCCTCCCTGCAGCCCAGGTGCCCCAGGCCCAGCCGGTGAGTTGCCCCGAAAGGCTCAATGGGGTCGCTTTTTGGCCACGGGTTCTAGGGTCACCCCGGGGGGGGGGGGAGGTCAAGGGTCACCCGACCTGCCCTCCCACTGACCCCCCCCCCCCCGGTGTCAGATTTCCTGGACAGGTCCCGGATGCCCCGGATGCCCTGGCGGGACGTGGGGGTGGTCGTGCAGGGCAGAGCCGCCCGTGACCTCGCCCGTCACTTCATCCAGCGCTGGAACTTCACCAAGGTTCGGGGGGAGCCTGCCAGGGGGCCCGGGGTGGGGGGCAGGGCTCCGTGCTCCCACGCTGGGGGGGGGGGGGGGGGGGCCTGTGGGGTCTCTTTGCCCACCTCCCGTCCCGTTGCAGACGGTGAAGAACAAGTACAAGGGCCCGGAGTTCCCCTGCCTGCTGCCCAAGTCGCTGGGCGCCCCCCACCGCCTGCCCACCAGCCTTGCCGGAGCCCCCCCCGCCAACGTGCAGGTCAGCGGGGCCAGGGAGCGGGGGGGGGGGGGGATCAGCCTATGGGCCCAGGGAGCGGGGTGGAGGGGATCAGCCTATGGGCCCAGGGAGCGGGGTGGAGGGGGTCAGCCTATGGGCCCAGGGAGCGGGGTGGACGGGGTCAGCCTATGGGCCCAGGGAGCGGGGTGGACGGGATCAGCCTATGGGCCCAGGGAGCGGGGTGGACGGGATCAGCCTATGGGCCCAGGGAGCGGGGTGGAGGGGGTCAGCCTATGGGCCCAGGGAATTAAAGGTACCAGGGGGTCACCCTATGGGCCCAAGAATGGTGGGGAAATCACCCTATGGGCCCAGGGAGTAGGTCACCCTATGGACCCAGTGAATGGGGGGGGGATCATGCTATGGGCCCAGGGAGTGGGGTTGGGGGTCACCGTATGGACCCAGTGAATGGGGGGGTCAGCCTATGGACCCAGTGAATGGGGGGAGTCACCCTGTGGGGCCAGTGAATGGGGGGGGATCATGCTATGGGCCCAGGGAGTGGGGTTGGGGGTCACCCTATGGACCCAGTGAATGGGGGGAGTCACCCTGTGGGGCCAGTGAATTGGGGGGGGGATCATGCTATGGGCCCAGGGAGTGGGGTTGGGGGTCACCCTATGGACCCAGTGAATGGGGGGGTCAGCCTATGGACCCAGTGAATGGGGGGGGGGGATCACCCTATGGACCCAGTGAATGTGGGGGGGTCACCCTGTGGGGCCAGTGAATGGGTGGGGGTCACCCTATGGGCCCAGGGCGTTGGGGGTCTCAGGGGGTAATTCAGTGGGTTCAGGGGGGTGGGGGACAGGCAGTTCTGGGGTCAGAGCAGGGGTGCCGGGCCCAGGCGGCGAGGTCCTGGCCGGGGGTCCGGCCCCCCTCACCCTGCCCCCCCCCCCGGCCCCCCAGGTGCTGCGCTCGGTGGATCACTGGTCGGCCGGGACCCAGGAGTGCTCCATCTACAACGCCTACCTGAGCCTCATCGAGAGCAGCCAGCACTACGTCTACATCGAGGTGGGGCCGGGCCGGGGGGGGCGGGGGGCCGGGCCGGGGGGGGTCTCTCTGTCCCGGCTCTCACCCCCCATCTCCCCCCAGAACCAGTTCTTCATCAGCTGTGCGGACGGGCGCTCCGTGCTCAACACCGTGGGGGACGCCATCGTCAGCCGCATCCTGCGCGCCCACAGGTCCCCCCACGGCGGGGGGGGAACCAGCGTCGGACAGGCCCTGGGGGGGGGGCGGGGAGGACACCCAACGTTGGACAGGCCCCGGGGGGGGGGGACACCCGGGGTGTGTGGGGGGCAGGATCGGCAGCGGGAGGGGGGCAGAGCTAACTGGGGGGACCCCAGGACTGGCCCTCGGGAGGGGGGACACGGCTCATGTTGCGTGTTGGGGGGGGCGGGAGCAGGGCTAACTCTCCGTGTGTGTGGGGGGTAACGTCTCCCTGTCCCCCCCCACCCAGGGAGCAGACGCGGTTCCGGGTCTTCCTGCTGCTGCCCCTGCTGCCCGGCTTCGAGGGGGACATCGCCGAGGGGGGGGGCAACTCCATCCAGGCCATCCTGCACTTCACCTACCGGTACGGGGGGGGCCGGGGGCAGCTGGGGAAGCCACCAGGGGTGGGGGAAGGGGAGCCCAGCACTAGTGTGATGTGGGGAGGGGCCCCAGGACAGGGTGAACTGAGGGGGGGGGCAGAGGGGCCCCCACTCACCGGCTGCCTCTTTCCTTCCCCCCCAGGACGCTCTCCCGGGGCGACTCCTCCATCCTCTGCCGCCTGAAAGCCGCCAGTGAGTGTCGGGGGGGGCTCCACGCTGACCCCCCACTTCCCTCCCAGAGCCGGGGAGAGAACCCAGGAGTCCTGGCTCCCAGCACCCCCTGCTCTAACCACCAGCCCCCACTCCCCTCCCAGAGCCGGGAGAGAACCCAGGAGTCCTGGCTCCCAGCCCCCCCCCGCTCTAACCCACCAGCCCCCACTCCCCTCCCAGAGCCGGGGAGAGAACCCAGGAGTCCTGGCTCCCAGCCCCCCCTGCTCTGACCCACCAGCCCCCACTCCCCTCCCAGAGCCGGGGAGAGAACCCAGGAGTCCTGGCTCCCAGCCCCCCCCGCTCTAACCCACCAGCCCCCACTCCCCTCCCAGAGCTGGGGAGAGAGCCCAGAAGTGAGGGCTATGTCGGGGGTCACTGTGCTGTCCAGGGAAGGACCCCAGCCCCCAATGAGCTCAGGACCCCCAGCCCTGGCACCCTGGGGGGCTGAGTAACCCCCATTTCCCCCCCCCCCCCCGGCAGTCGGGGCCGAGTGGAAGAACTACATTTCCATCTGCGGGCTGCGCACCCACGGGGAGCTGTGCGGCTCCCCCATCACCGAGCTCGTCTACATCCACAGCAAGATGCTGATCGCCGACGACCGCCGGGTGCTTATCGGTGAGAGAACCCAGGAGTCCGGGCCCCCCACCCCCTCTGACCCACGAACCGCCACTCCCCTCCCAGAGCCGGCACGGACCCAGGAGTCCGGGCCCCCCACCCCCTGTAACCCACTAACCGCCACTTCCCCTCCCAGAGCCGGCGCGGACCCAGGAGTCCGGGCCCCCCACCCCCTGTAACCCACTAACCGCCACTTCCCCTCCCAGAGCCGGCACGGACCCAGGAGTCCTGGCCCCAGTTGGGTCAAGACTGAGGGGCATCAGCAGGGCGGGGCTACCAGGGGGCTGCGGGTTGGGAATGAGGGGCCCCACCAGGGCCGGGCTGGGAGGGGGCTGCGGGTGGGGGGTGAGGGGCCGGGCTGGGAGGGGGCTGCGGGTGGGGGGTGAGGGGCCGGGCTGGGAGGGGGCTGCGGGTGGGGGGTGAGGGGCTCCGGCAGGGCTGGGGGGGGGCAGGGGGCTGCGGGTGAGGGGCCGGGCTGGGAGGGGGCTGCGGGTGGGGGGTGAGGGGTGCCGGCAGGGGGCTGCGGGTGGGGGGCGAGGGGCCGGGCTGGGAGGGGGCTGCGGGTGGGGGGTGAGGGGCCGGGCTGGGAGGGGGCTGCGGGTGGGGGGTGAGGGGCTCCGGCAGGGCTGGGGGGGGGCAGGGGGCTGCGGGTGAGGGGCCGGGCTGGGAGGGGGCTGCGGGTGGGGGGTGAGGGGTGCCGGCAGGGGGCTGCGGGTGGGGGCGAGGGGCCGGGCTGGGAGGGGGCTGCGGGTGGGGGGTGAGGGGCCGGGCTGGGAGGGGGCTGCGGGTTGGGAGTGAGGGGTGCCGGCAGGGGGCTGCGGGTGGGGGGTGAGGGGCTGGGCCGGCAGGGGGCTGCGGGTGGGGGGCGAGGGGTGCTGGCAGGGGGCTGCGGGTGGGGGGTGAGGGGCCGGGCTGGGAGGGGGCTGCGGGTGGGGGCCGAGGGGCCGGGCTGGAGGGGGCTGCGGGTGGGGGGTGAGGGGCCGGGCTGGGAGGGGGCTGCGGGTGGGGGGTGAGGGGCTCCGGCAGGGCTGGGGGGGGCAGGGGGCTGCGGGTGAGGGGCCGGGCTGGGAGGGGGCTGCGGGTGGGGGGTGAGGGGTGCCGGCAGGGGGCTGCGGGTGGGGGGCGAGGGGCCGGGCTGGGAGGGGGCTGCGGGTGGGGGGTGAGGGGCCGGGCTGGGAGGGGGCTGCGGGTTGGGAGTGAGGGGTGCCGGCAGGGGGCTGCGGGTGGGGGGTGAGGGGCTGGGCCGGCAGGGGGCTGCGGGTGGGGGGCGAGGGGTGCTGGCAGGGGGCTGCGGGTGGGGGGCGAGGGGCCCCGGCAGGGCTCTGACCCCCCCCCGCGCCCCCCCAGGCTCGGCCAACGTGAACGACCGCAGCCTGCTGGGGAGGCGGGACAGCGAGCTGGCCGTGCTGCTGGAGGACACGGAGCTGGTGCCCGCGGTGATGGACGGGGAGCCCTACCGGGCGGGGAGATTCGCCCTCAGCCTGCGCCTCGACTGCTTCAGGTGGGCACGAGCCCCCCGCCCCCCCCAGCTGTGTGCGTGCCCCCCCCTTGGGGGCAGCCCCCCGCCGGGCCGTTACCCCGGCACCTCATCCCAGCGCTGGGCCCTTCTCCGCAGGTCGCTCCTGGGGGAGTCGGGCGCCTCCGGCCTCGACGTCCGGGATCCCGTCAGCGACCGCGTCTTCCACGGGGCCTGGAAAGCCACCGCCCTGGCCAACGCCAGCATCTACGAGCAGGTGTGGGGGGTGTCCGGGGGGCAGGGCCGGGGCTGCGGGTCGGGAGTGAGGGGCACCAGCAGGGCAGGGCTAGCAGGGGCTGCGGGTTGGGAGTGAGGGGCACCAGCAGAGCTGGGGGGCTCAGGGCTGGGCTAGCAGGGGGCTGCGGGTCGTGAGTGAGGGGCACCGGCAGGACTGGGGGGGGCAGGGGGCTGTGGGTCGGGAGTGAGGGGCACCGGCAGAGCTGGGGGGGGGTTAGCAGGGGGCTGCGGGTCGGGAGTGAGGGGCACCGGCAGAGCTGGGGGGGGCAGGGGGCTGTGGGTCGGGAGTGAGGGGCACCGGCAGGGCTGGGAGGGGCAGGGGGCTGCGGGTCGGGAGTGAGGGGCACCGACAGAGCTGGGGGGGGCAGGGGGCTGCGGGTCGGGAGTGAGGGGCACCGGCAGAGCTGGGGGGGGGGGCAGGGGGCTGCGGGTCGGGAGTGAGGGGCACCGGCAGCAGGCTGGGGGGGGGCAGGGGGCTGCGGGTCGGGAGTGAGGGGCACCGGCAGGGCTGGGGGGCAGGGCTGGGCTAGCAGGGGCTGCGGGTCGGGAGTGAGGGGCACCGGCAGAGCTGGGGGGGGGCAGGGGCTGCGGGTCGGGAGTGAGGGGCACCGGCAGAGCTGGGGAGGGCAGGGGCTGCGGGTCGGGAGTGAGGGGCACCGGCAGAGCTGGGGGGGCAGGGGCCTGCAGGTCGGGAGTGAGGGGCACCGGCAGGGCTGGGGGGGGAAGGGGCTGCGGGTCGGGAGTGAGGGGCACCGGCAGGGCTGGGGGGGGAAGGGGGCTGCGGGTCGGGAGTGAGGGGCACCGGCAGAGCTGGGGAGGGCAGGGGCTGCGGGTCGGGAGTGAGGGGCACGGCGGGAGTGGGTCCCAGCCCCCCCCGGCTCTGACCCACGGCGTCCCCCCCCGGCAGGTGTTCCGGTGCCTGCCCAGCGACGCGGTGCCGTCGCTCCGGGCGCTGCGGGACTACGCCGCGGTGCCGAACCTGGCCAGCGTCAGCCCGGACCTGGCCCGCCGGCACCTGGCCCAGGTGCGGGGTCACCTGGTGCAGTTTCCGCTCCGCTTCCTGGCCGAGGAGTCCCTCCTGCCCCCCCTCAGCAGCAAGGAGGGCATGATCCCCGTGGAGGTGTGGACCTAGACGCTCCCCGGGGGGGGGGGCTCTGGGCACCCCCGGCGGCCACAAGAGAGCCCCCCTTCTGCCCAGCCATGGGGGCCTGGGACCCATTCCCTGCCCGCGTAGGGCACCGACCACCCTGGCGCGGCCGAATCACGTTGCCCCCCAGCCCCTCTCCCTGCCCGGACCCACCGCCCCGCTGCCTTTCGCCCCCCACCCCGGGAGGGGGCGCGTCCCCCCCGTCACTACATTCCAGAGGCCGACTTCCCACCGGGGGGATCCCCTCCCCGCCACTACTAACCGCCCAGTGCCATCCCGGCCACCGGGAGCCCTCAGCCGCCGGTGCCCGGCCCCCCGGAACAGGCCCGCTGGCCGGGGTCCCCCCCCCCGGCTAACCCGCGGAGGGACGCGCCCACGCCCCGGGATCTCCCCCGCCGGCAGCTAGGTCAATGGTTTCCCCTGCCGGGGTGCCGGGTGGGCGAGGGGGGGCCCCCCGGGAGTCCCCCCCGTCCTCCCCGGGACGGGACCGGCGCCGCCCCCGGTTCCTCACCTGCTCTTCTGAGTTGGACTGTTACATAAACGCTCTGCAACCTCGGCCCGCCTCACTCCTTCTTCCGCGCCGGGCCGGCGGCCAGCCCGGGTGACGGCCCCCGCGGGTGTCGGGGGGGCGCTGGCCCGGGGGAGACGGGGACAGGCCGGCCCGGGTGACGGCCCCCGCGGGTGTCGGGGGGGCGCTGGCCCGGGGGAGACGGGGACAGGCCGGCCCGGGTGACGGCCCCGCGGGTGTCGGGGGGGCGCTGGCCCGGGGGAGACGGGGAGAGGCCGGCCCGGGTGACGGCCCCCGCGGGTGTCGGGGGGCGCTGGCCCGGGGGTGTCGGGGACAGGCCGGCCCGGGTGACGGCCCCCGCGGGTGTCCGGGGGCGCTGGCCCGGAGGAGACGGGGACAGGCCGGCCCGGGTGACGGCCCCCGCGGGTGTCCGGGGGGGCGCTGGCCCCGGGGAGACGGGGACAGGCCGGCCCGGGTGACGGCCCCCGCGGGTGTCGGGGGGGCGCTGGCCCGGGGGAGACGGGGACAGGCCGGCCCGGGTGACGGCCCCCGCGGGTGTCCGGGGGCGCTGGCCCGGAGGAGACGGGGACAGGCCGGCCCGGGTGACGGCCCCCGCGGGTGTCCGGGGGCGCTGGCCCGGGGGAGACGGGGACAGGCCGGCCCGGGTGACGGCCCCCGCGGGTGTCGGGGGGGCGCTGGCCCGGGGGAGACGGGGACAGGCCGGCCGGGGTGACGGCCCCCGCGGGTGTCGGGGGGGCGCTGGCCCGGGGGAGACGGGGACAGGCCGGCCCGGGTGACGGCCCCGCGGGTGTCGGGGGGGCGCTGGCCCGGGGGAGACGGGGACAGGCCGGCCCGGGTGACGGCCCCGCGGGTGTCGGGGGGGCGCTGGCCCGGGGGAGACGGGGACAGGCCGGCCCGGGTGACGGCCCCGCGGGTGTCGGGGGGGCGCTGGCCCGGGGGAGACGGGGACAGGCCGGCCCGGGTGACGGCCCCCGCGGGTGTCGGGGGGCGCTGGCCCGGGGGAGACGGGGACAGGCCGGCCGGGGTGACGGCCCCCGCGGGTGTCGGGGGGGCGCTGGCCCGGGGGAGACGGGGACAGGCCGGCCCGGGTGACGGCCCCGCGGGTGTCGGGGGGGCGCTGGCCCGGGGGAGACGGGGACAGGCCGGCCCGGGTGCCGGCCCCCTGGGTTTTGCGAGCGCCGGCCCAGCCCACGAGGAGGAGCGCGCGGCCGGGGGGCCCCCCCAGTCGCCAGCCCACGGCCGGGGGCCCCCCCAGTCGCCAGCCCACGGCCGGGCAGGCCCCTGCCGGCGGCTGGCGTCGGCCTCGTGCGGTGCCGGGCGGGAGGCCAGGCCCGGAGAAAGGGGGAGACGGCTGGGAGCGAGAGGGTGCCCGGCTGGTGTGGCCCAGCGGGACGGCGGAGACGGCAAGGTCCTTGGCCCGAGCCTCTGCTGGGTGACCCTTCAAGATCCAGCCCCCCCTCCCGCCCCCCAGAAGTGGGGCTCAGCGGGGGGCACTCACCGCCCGGCGAAGGGGAGACAGGCCGGTGCCGGGCTGCTGAGTCCTGCTCCAGGCTGGGCTCCGAGTTCGCGCCAGGACGTGCTTCCCCATTGCCTTGAAAACCGAGACATTACTGGTCAATAAACCGGCTGGTTCCCACCCCCCCTGCCCCGGCTGATGCACATCCCCAGCCCCCCCCGGATTGGGTGACCCCCTGCTACCCCCCCCCCACCCCAATGCCCGGCCCAGCTAAACTGAGCCAGGGGGACAGGCCCCTCCCCCATTCCCTGCCCCCCAGCCAGCCAGTCCCTGCCCTGGGGCCAGGTGGGAGCCGGCGCCCCCTAGAGGGGACAGGCCCCGCCCCCATTCCCTGCCCCCAGCCAGCCAGTCCCTGCCCTGGGGCTGGGTGGGAGCCGGCGCCCCCCAGAGGGGACAGGCCCCGCCCCCATTCCCTGCCCCCCTGAGCCAGCCAGTCCCCGCCCTGGGGCCGGGTGGGAGCCGGCGCCCCCTAGAGGGGACAGGCCCCTGCCCCATTCCCCACCCCCCTGAGCCAGCCAGTCCCCGCCCTGGGAGCCGGCGCCCCCTAGAGGGGACAGGCCCTGGGCCCCATTCCTGCCATCCAGCCCCCCTACTCAAGAAGAGGCCCCTCCCCTTCAGACCACCCCACCCCCAGAAGAACAGGCCCCTCCCCCTCACGAGGCCCCTCCTGCTCAGATACAGGTTCCTTCCCCTCAGGCTGCCCCTCCCTGCTCTGAACATAGGCCCCGCCCCCTCAGGGACAGGCCCCTCCCACAGAGTCCGCCCCGCCGCTTCCAATCAACTTTCCCCCTAAGCAACAGGTCCCGCCCCGTCAGACCGCCCCTCCCCCACCAAGAACAGGCCACTCCCCCTCAGAAACACGCCCCTCCCCCACCAAGTACAGGTCCCTTCCCCTCAGAAACACGCCCCTCCCCCACCAAGTACAGGCCCCCCCCCTCAGAAACACGCCCCTCCCCCACCAAGTACAGGCCCCCCCCTCAGAAACACGCCCCTCCCCCACCAAGTACAGCCCCCCCCTCAGAAACACGCCCCTCCCCACCAAGTACAGGCCCCCCCCTCCGAAACACGCCCCTCCCCCACCAAGAACAGGCCACTCCCCCTCCGAAACACGCCCCTCCCCCACCAAGAACAGGTCACTTCCCCTCAGAAACACGCCCCTCCCCCACCAAGTACAGGCCCCCCCTCAGAAACACGCCCCTCCCCCACCAAGAACAGGCCACTCCCCCTCCGAAACACGCCCCTCCCCCACCAAGTACAGCCCCCCCCTCAGAAACACGCCCCTCCCCCACCAAGAACAGGTCACTTCCCCTCAGAAACACGCCCCTCCCCCACCAAGTACAGGCCCCCCCTCAGAAACACGCCCCTCCCCCACCAAGTACAGGCCCCCCCTCAGAAACACACCCCTCCCCACCAAGTACAGGCCCCCCCCTCAGAAACACGCCCCTCCCCCACCAAGAACAGGCCACTCCCCCTCAGAAACACGCCCCTCCCCCACCAAGAACAGGGCCCCCCCCTCAGAAACACGCCCCTCCCCCACCAAGAACAGGCCCCTCCCCCTCAGAAACACGCCCCTCCCTCACCAAGTACAGGTCACTTCCCCTCAGAAACACGTCCCTCCCCCACCAAGTACAGGCCACTCCCCCTCCGAAACACGCCCCTCCCCCACCAAGTACAGGTCACTTCCCCTCAGAAACACGTCCCTCCCCCACCAAGTACAGGCCCCCCCTCAGAAACACGTCCCTCCCCCACCAAGTACAGGCCCCCCCTCAGAAACACGCCCCTCCCTCACCAAGTACAGGTCACTTCCCCTCAGAAACACGTCCCTCCCCCACCAAGTACAGGCCACTCCCCCTCCGAAACACGCCCCTCCCTCACCAAGTACAGGTCACTTCCCCTCAGAAACACGTCCCTCCCCCACCAAGTACAGGCCCCCCCTCAGAAACACGTCCCTCCCCCACCAAGTACAGGCCACTCCCCCTCAGAAACACGCCCCTCCCTCACCAAGTACAGGTCACTTCCCCTCAGAAACACGTCCCTCCCCCACCAAGTACAGGCCCCCCCTCAGAAACACGTCCCTCCCCCACCAAGTACAGGCCCCCCCTCAGAAACACGCCCCTCCCTCACCAAGTACAGGCCCCCCCTCAGAAACACGTCCCTCCCCCACCAAGTACAGGCCCCCCCCTCAGAAAACACGCCCCTCCCCACCAAGTACAGGCCCCCCCTCAGAAACACGCCCCTCCCCCACCAAGAACAGGCCACTCCCCCTCAGAAACACGCCCCTCCCTCACCAAGTACAGGTCACTTCCCCTCAGAAACACGTCCCTCCCCCACCAAGTACAGGCCCCCCCTCAGAAACACGTCCCTCCCCCACCAAGTACAGGCCCCCCCTCAGAAACACGCCCCTCCCTCACCAAGTACAGGCCCCCCCTCAGAAACACGTCCCTCCCCCACCAAGTACAGGCCCCCCCTCAGAAACACGCCCCTCCCCACCAAGTACAGGCCCCCCCTCAGAAACACGCCCCTCCCCCACCAAGAACAGGCCACTCCCCCTCAGAAACACGCCCCTCCCTCACCAAGTACAGGTCACTTCCCCTCAGAAACACGTCCCTCCCCCACCAAGTACAGGCCCCCCCTCAGAAACACGTCCCTCCCCCACCAAGTACAGGCCCCCCCCTCAGAAACACGCCCCTCCCCACCAAGTACAGGCCCCCCCTCAGAAACACGCCCCTCCCCCACCAAGAACAGGCCACTCCCCCTCAGAAACACGCCCCTCCCCCACCAAGAACAGGCCCCCCCCTCAGAAACACGCCCCTCCCCACCAAGTACAGCCCCCCTCAGAAACACGCCCTCCCCACCAAGTACAGCCCCCCCTCAGAAACACGCCCCTCCCCACCAAGTACAGCCCCCCCCTCAGAAACACGCCCCTCCCCCTTCAGAAACAGGCCCCACCCGCTCTAGACTCAGGCCCCGCCCCTCAGCACGTGAAAAGGGCGGGAACACTCTCCCCCCGCCTCGCGCCCTCAGAGCGCTCCCCGCCTCGCCCCGCACGTGCTCAGCCTCCCCCGCCCCGCCCTGGCTCCCCCCCCCGGCGCATGCGTCAATGACGCCCAGCCCGTCTCGGTCGGCGGCTCTCTCGCGCACGCGCTTGGCCTTCCTCTTTCCCAGACGCCCCGCCCGGCGCTTGCGGTTACGCGCACGCGCCTCGCGCCGCTCGCGCGCGCTCTCTCTCTCTCCACGCATGCGCGCGAGGTGAGGGCGCTCTCGCTCTTCCGCCTCACCGTCTGCCGCGCGCATGCGCCGACCCGAGGATTCCCCCCTCCCCCACCCCCGCAGACGGCGCCTGCGTGGTCCGCCACCGTCTTCCGCCTCACGTGCCGCCCACCCGGGGCTGGGGCGCAGGCGCGGGCGCGCGCCCAACCGCCCACCTGCCGGCGCCTGCGCAGTGCGGCTCCGCTCGCCTGTCCGGGGGCGGCCGTTGCTGCTGCTGCTGCCGCCGCCGCTGTCAGTCGGTGCGCGGAGCCCCGGCGCCGGGTCCATGGGGCCGCAGTGAGCCGCCGGCCCAGCCCCCCCGCCGCCCCCAGGCCCCGGACATGGCCGACCCGGCCCCCGCCCGCAGCCTGGACGACATCGACCTCTCCGCCCTCAGGGTAAGCGCGCGGGGGGGGCGGGTCAAAGGTCACGGCGGCCTTGGCAACGGGGGTCAAAGGTCAGGCGCGCGTGACGTGTGCTGGGGGGGTTACAGGTGAAGGGGCTGTGGGGGAGGGGCCTCGTGTGGGGGGAGGGGCCCTCCTGGCCTGCGCCTATTGGGGGGGGGGAAAGAGCCCCCCCCTTGGGCCCTGTGCTGGGACAAGGGGGGGGTGATGGGGGGGTAAGAGCCCCCCCTCTTGGGCTGGGCCCTGTGCTGGGACAAGGGGGGGGGGTGATGGGGGGGGTAAGAGCCCCCCCCCTTGGGCCCTGTGCTGGGACAAGGGGGGGGTGATGGGGGGGTAAGAGCCCCCCCCCTTGGGCTGGGCCCTGTGCTGGGACAAGGGGGGGGTGATGGGGGGGGGTAAGAGCCCCCCCCCTTGGGCTGGGCCCTGTGCTGGGACAAGGGGGGGGGGTGATGGGGGGGGTAAGAGCCCCCCCCCTTGGGCTGGGCCCTGTGCTGGGACAAGGGGGGGTGATGGGGGGGGTAAGAGCCCCCCCCTTGGGCTGGGCCCTGTGCTGGGACAAGGGGGGGGGTGATGGGGGGGTAAGAGCCCCCCCCTCCTTGGGCTGGGCCCTGTGCTGGGACAAGGGGGGGGGGACCTCCCCTATTCCGGGCCCTATTGTGGGGGGAGGGTCTCCCCCCCCCACCCCCGTTCTGGGACTTGGGAGGACCCCCCCCCATATCTGCTGGAGCCTCCCCCTTCGGTTGGGGGATGTGACTTGGGGGATCCCCCCCCCCCCCCCGGAGCTGTGGTGGGGGGGGGGAGGATCCATGCACCCCCCGCGGTTAGGTGGGGATGAGGGTGGGGGCCACTCCCAGGATAACACCCCCCCCCCCCCGCGCCGGCTGCTGCAGGAGCCCAATTCCCTTCGCCTGATGCCCTGTGTCGTCCCCCCCCCTTCCCTTCACCCTCGCAGGCACCTGTCCGCCGCCCTCCACCCTTCTCCACGGACCCCCGTTCCCCCTCTGCAGTGGCCGCGACGCCCCGTTCTCCGCCCCCCCCTTCCCGTCGTCAGTGCATTTACCCTGACTCATTGTGTCCCCCCCCCCCCCTCCAGTGTCACTGCGATGGCTCTGACTCCCCGTTCTTCCTCCGCCCCTTTCCCCCCTTCGTCGCTGCCGTCGCCCTGATTCCCGCGTCCCAGCGTTGCTGCAGCGACCCCGGTTCCCTGTGTCCCCCCAGCGTCACTGCTGCTGCCCTGACCCCTTGTTCTCCCCCTTTGCTCTCCTCCCCACCTCCGTCCCCCCCATCTCTGCGGTGATCTCACTAGCTCTTCCCCACGCACGCTGCTGCGTTACCCTGTTCTCTCCTCCCCCGCCTCTCCGCTCGGTGCCCAGGCACGGCATTACTAGCGGGTGCAGCGGTGGGGCCGGGAGCTGGCTCCGGTGGAGAGTGGGGGGACTATCGCTGCAGTGGTTCCCAGCAGAGCAGGCGTGGATCATGGGGTCACTGTCCCGGCCGACAGTAACTTGCTAGACCCCCCAATCTGATTTTCCAATGTTTAATAACGGCCCCGTCTTGGGAGTATTAACCTCTGCAGTGCTGGGCTGGTGGTAACCCCCCTCCCCCAACCAACTCCCCCCAGCGCTGCCAGCGCCCACGTGTGGGAACGGTGATTCTGACGTCCCCGGCTCCGTTAGCGCTAACGAGCAGCCGTTCCTTAGGCCATCGCCACAAAACCTTGGCAGTGCAAAGCGGCGGCCCCGCTTGGGATTGAGGCGAGCGGGTGAATACTGATTAGCCCGGCATGCCAGGGGTTTCATGCAGCGTACAGAGCAGAGCTTCTGCAGTGGAGCATCCGTTCCCTCGACCTTGGGGGATTAGGTACGCCAATGGGAGAACTTCTCCTGGCGGGGCAGGTAGTGTCTGCGCGGAAGTGCTACTTGTGTAGCATCTCAAGTGTCGAGAAGCCCTGAGATCGATATAGTTCTACCAGGGTAATCACCTATAATAGTGATGGCTAATGCTTTTCATCCGTCGAGCATTATTCCCATTTTACAGATGGGGAAACTGAGGCAGGGAGTGGGTATGTGGCTTATCAAAGGTCACCTAACAGATCAGTGTCAGAGCTGGGAATAGAAGGTCCCCCAGTGCTCTATCCAAGGCAAACACTGCCTTTATACCAGTATAATTAGATCTCCCTCGTAACCATGGTGCCGGTACCAGTATAAAATGGGTGGCTGGCCCGAAGTCCCTAGCAAGGCATTTTTGTACAGGACTCATTGTTTATCATTGCGTTGAATAGGAAGGAACCCGAGGTGTCGTCTGCAGGTTGGCCTGTGCTGTGAATTCTCGCCTCCATCAGCAGAACGGCTCCCCGAGCCAAGCTCCGGAGTGCTTTGAAATGTGATTACCTCTCTTTTCAAACCACCGTCTATCTCGCAGGCAAACTAGGGAGGTTTCGTAACACTGGCTCTGTGCAGATGTCACTGCTGGTGGGTGGAGAGAACTTCTTCCCAGCTGGCTTCAGGCCCTCTGTCCTTCCCAAAGGATCCCCAACGCCTCCCTGCGTTCTCTATTCCCACCCAGCCATGAACTCCACTGGCCACGCTGTATCTCCAGGGGAGAAAGGAGCTCTTTAATCTGTCAGGAAGGCAGCACACAAACCAACAGCTGGCAGATAAAGCCAGACACGTCCACGCTAGAAATAAGGTGCCGGTGCTTAACCATTGGCCCAAACTGCCTACGGCAGTGGTAGAGTCTCCATCTCTTGATGGCTTCCGGTCCGGCCTGCACGCCTTTCTGGATGAGCTGTGTTACAAACAATAGGGCTCAAAGGGGCAGCTGGGTGGAATTCTCTGGCGTGTGCTATCCGGGAGTCGGACTAGTGAGCTGATGGGCCCTTCTGGCCTTGAAACCGGTGAATGGCGCTAGGCGCTGCACAAGCGGTGAACAAAAAAACCGGCCGTGCTCCGAACAGCCTAAGAGCGAGGGGATGTGGAATGAAAATGGAAATCAGCGCATTTAAAACTGACCACAGCATTTAAAGGGCACGTAGAACTCAGTGCCGCGGGAGTTTAGCGGGATTTAAACAAGCGATCAGACGTTTTGTGTGGGTAATAGCACGGATTCAAAAGAAAAACAAGAGTTAGACTCGTTCTTCAGGGCACAAGCAGGACTCCTCCTCTGTGTAACAGGGGCAGGTTATCCCATGGCTGCAGGGTTTCTTGTAACAGCTGTTGGAGACACGGTTCTGGGCTGAATGGACCCGGCTTCTGGCTCTTCTTACGCCGATGGAAACTGCGGAGCCAGTAGGGTGGAATGCCACAATGGTTCGACAGCGGCAGTGTTTTAGGACAGGAAGTGAGGAATTTCTTATCTGATTGGAAGTGCAGGGGCTGGGCACGGTGCATTTCTCCAGTCGAGCCCTGGTATGCATCAGCGTTTGCGAAACGCAGCCTAAGCACAGGATCTGCTCATCCCATCTGCTTTGCCCAGCTTCACAGAGGAAAGCCAGAAGAGATCATTAGATAATCTAGTGTGTTACAGGCAAGAGAATTTCCCCCAGCTCCCCCTGTACTGAGCGCAAGAATTGTGCTGGGCTAACACGTCTTCCAGTCTGCATGGGAAGGCGGCAAGAGATGGAAAATCCACCCCTGCCCTGGGGACCTTGTTTCGATGGTTAATCACTCCCGCTGTGGGAGGCGTAGGCCTCCTTTCTAATGGGAATTTGCAGGGCTTTAGCTTCCAGCTGTTTACTCCCCAGGTGCGGGTATTAATGTCTTTGGTAAGCTGAATACTTTGAGCTGCCTCCTGAGGTTTGGTTGGCAGCTGCTGAATCCTTCCTGTAGCTCTTCTCCGAACCCTCGTGGTTTTTAAAGTGTGGATGTGAGCGCGGGACGCAGGATCGTTGCCACGCTCTGGGAGCTCATGGCTGGCTTCTCCGGATTTCCCGAAAGGCCTTGCTTACGCCCTGCCAGTGGGGACCACGGGGCGTGTCTTAATGTCGCTACTTGGGTTCGGATTTACCTGTGGCGATTAGTCGTTTGCCAGGGATATTTGGCCGGAATGCACAAAGTGTTCAAAAATACAGCGTGAGACGTGAGCCAAAAATCTCACCCCAAACCCAGCCAGCCAGGCGGTGCGTCTGTCTGCAGCCAGGCGTGGGGAAGGCGCAGCTTCGGCTCCAAGGGGTGCGTGGGCTGATACCCGTGACCCAGTCCGAGCTGGGAGCTGTCTGGCTGCCCGAACTGGAATGACGGCCCCGTCTGCACCGGGAAGTCTTTCCCACGGTCGCTGCTGAGCGGGAGGTGGCCGTGTTCAGAGCCGTAGTGCCGACACGGTGCCGGGGACTGTGCGCACCGAGTGCCTTCTCTGAGTGGGGCCAGAGTCATGAAGGGCCCGCCTAGTCTGACCTCCTGTACAGCGCAGGCCCTGCACGGATCCCTGTGTGAACGGAGCAGATCTCTGAGAAAAACGTCCCACCCCGACGGCCAGCAGCTGGGTAATCCCCCTGTTCCGTTCGCTCCCTCGGACGCCTCTGGCCCCATCGGGAGCTCCTGGCCAGCTAACTCTCCCCCGTGACCCCCGACTCCTTTGCGGATGCTGTGGTCTCGCTAGCCTGCAGTTATGGGTCCGGCCCGCTTTGTGCCAGCTAGTCCTCCGCAGGGCTGTCTGTGGTGTACTGGCTCTGCTCGGAGTTCAGTTCCCAGCTCCTCCAGCACAGGCTGCCCGCGTTACCGTGGGGAAACTGAGGCCTGGAGCGCTGCAGTGACTTGCCCCCCTGTAACAGGGGGCTAATAACCCTTCTCTTGTCTCTTTAGCTCGTGAGCTTCTGGAGACGGGCTTTGTGGGCCCGTTCGGAGCCTGGCAAAGGGGGGCATAGTCTTGGGCGGGGAGGCCTTGGTATGAGGAGGACGGTGTCCCAGCCTGGCTCTGAAAGAACGGCGTCTGTGCGGTGCCCAGGACAGCGGGCAGGTGTCTTGAGGACCGTGGCCCCCTCCCCAGATACAGCCGCGTCGCCCCCAAACGGGAGCTGCCGCCGAGTGTGACACAGGCCGTGTGCTGCGACTCTGGCTCCGTGTCGCTCCGAGTGCGTCTTTCGCTCGGCGTCCGCGCTCGAAGCCAGGCTGGGCGCCGGGGGTGGGCAGCGCGCTGCCGGTTGCTAGGTAGAACTTGTTGGCTTTGAATCCGGTGCTTTCTTCTTGTGTGTCCGCGCTCTGCTGGCGTCTGGCCTTGAGCTCGCCGATGCGAAGGGAAGGAAGAGCTGGAGCTAATAAGGGCTTTTAATGTCTAACGGTGCAAACGTTCCTGCCGAGCGCCCGTCAAACATGCCGGCTCCCTGCGGATACACAAAAATCCACGTTAGAACCAGCTTTTGTGTTCTCCTTGTCCTGGCCGAGATGGGGGTGGGGGCTTTGGCTGTGCTGAGCGCTACCCGGAGGCCCCCGCCTCCCTCCCTGACTGAGATTGGTGGGGAGTACTGCCTGCCACCTCCCTCGACCGAGATTGGGGGGGGGAGCACTGCCTGCCACCTCCCTCGACCGAGATTGGGGGGGGGAGCACTGCCTGCCACCTCCCTCGACCGAGATTGGGGGGGGGAGCACTGCCTGCCACCTCCCTCGACCGAGATTGGGGGGGGGGAGCACTGCCTGCCACCTCCCTCGACCGAGATTGGGGGGGAGCACTGCCTGCCACCTCCCTCGACCGAGATTGGGGGGGAGCACTGCCTGCCACCTCCCCCTTCCCGACCGAGATTGAGCGGGGAGCACTGCCTGCCACCTCCCTCGACCGAGATTGGGGGGGAGCACTGCCTGCCACCTCCCTCGACTGAGATTGGGGGGGGGAGCACTGCCTGCCACCTCCCTCGACCGAGATTGGGGGGGAGCACTGCCTGCCACCTCCCTCGACCGAGATTGGGGGGGAGCACTGCCTGCCACCTCCCCCTTCCCGACCGAGATTGAGCGGGGAGCACTGCCTGCCACCTCCCTCGACCGAGATTGGGGGGGAGCACTGCCTGCCACCTCCCTCGACTGAGATTGGGGGGGGGAGCACTGCCTGCCACCTCCCTCGACCGAGATTGGGGGGGGGAGCACTGCCTGCCACCTCCCTCGACCGAGATTGGGGGGGGGAGCACTGCCTGCCACCTCCCTCGACCGAGATTGGGGGGGAGCACTGCCCACCGCCTCCCCATTCCCGACTGAGATTGGGGGAGTGCTTGCTGCCGCTTCCCTCCCTGACCGAGATTGGGGGGGGAGCACTGCCTGCCACCTCCCCCGTCTGAGATTGGGGGGGAGCACTGCCTGCCACCTCCCCCGTCCGAGATTGGGGGGGAGCACTGCCTTCACACACACACCCCACTGAGATGTGGGGGGGAGCACTGCCTTCACACACACACCCCACTGAGATGTGGGGGGGAGCACTGCCTTCACACACACACCCCACTGAGATGGGGGGGGGAGCGCTGCCTTCACACACACACCCCACTGAGATGTGCGGGGGGAGCGCTGCCTTCACACACACACCCCACTGAGATGTGGGGGGGAGCACTGCCTTCACACACACACCCCACTGAGATGTGGGGGGGAGCACTGCCTTCACACACACACCCCACTGAGATGGGGGGGGGAGTGCTGCCCAGCACTGCTGCCAGAGGGGCTGTCTGCTCCCCGGGCACTGGGCGCAGGACACCTGCTTCTGTTCCCAACCCTTTGGTCTGTGTGCGGCGCCTGGCACCGGGGGGCCTGGGGACTGCCGTGATACCCCTAATGTACAGGGCCGGGCACCGGGGGGGCCTGGGGACTGCCGTGATACCCCTAATGTACAGGGCCTGGCACCGGGGGGGCCCGGGGACTGCCGTGATACCCCTAATGTACAGCGCCTGGCACCGGGGGGGCCTGGGGACTGCCGTGATACCCCTAATGTACAGGGCCTGGCACCGGGGGGGCCTGGGGACTGCCGTGATACCCCTAATGTACAGCGCCTGGCACCGGGGGGGCCTGGGGACTGCCGTGATACCCCTAATGTACAGGGCCTGGCACCGGGGGATCCTGGGGACTGCCGTGATACCCCTAATGTACAGGGCCGGGCACCGGGGGGGCCCGGGGACTGCCGTGATACCCCTAATGTACAGGGCCCGGCACCGGGGGGGCCCGGGGACTGCCGTGATACCCCTAATGTACGGCGCCCGGCACCGGGGGGGCCC